>BJFM01001975.1:222531-246229 GCA_016586285.1 Arothron firmamentum | reverse complement strand
ATATATATATATATATATTTCAGTTTCCATTAAATAAGAAAACACTTCCTTAAATATCTTACAATTAGAAAAAATAATGCTCTGACAGGTTACAGTGCTTGTCGAGCAACATTAGATGGTGTATTGAAATAAAAAGCCAGTGTGGCTTCCTGTCAGAGGTTTTTAAATGGTCTAAAACGTAAAATCAAAATCAAGAGCGGCAAATTTTCATAACATCACAGTATGACCACCAGCTCCTTTTGTCAGTTACTCTTGTGCTAAATCTCAGAACTCTTCTGAGGTTTAGTATAAAGTGTTTCAAGTTACAGAGGTGTCAAAAAGCGAGGCAGGGATTTTATTTCTCCCTTTGTAGTTCTCCGAGTCAACAGTAGGTGGCAGCAAGGTAGAACTAAATACGGCGACGGAAACAACAGCGTCTTTGGTTTTATTAATTGAGGGGGGAAAAAACCACAACATCCTAAATGTTTTGAGTAAATAATAATTTAAACAAAATTCTCGCCATGTTTAAAACTCATAAACATGTAAGATAAAAACAGTCAAAAACCTCCTCAGCATGACAGGCTTTCATCCAACACGATGTTCCCAAGGTGGTTCTCACACATAAAGTGCATCAAGTCAGTCATTCTCATTCTATTAAAGCTATTACAAATCCAACCGTTTATTTTTTTTGGTACAGCATTGGTGATGAGGCATCTCAGCAGTTTTTAATGAGGCCTGATGGGCTCTACACACTTTACAATTTGTGCATTAAGGCAAAAAAAAAAAAAAAAAAAGTGTATCCAACTCTTCCCAATTCCCTGGAATAAATAAATTTTAAAAAAGTATATTTGACTGATGCTAATGTGTGTCACAGACTGAGAGTAAACAAACTAACAGCATCGCCACAAAAGGCAGGTAAACAAAAAGGTGCTTGTGCGCAGCTACAAATAAGAAGAGGTACATCACGGCTAAACTGAGAGGCTAAACAAGCCCGTGGCCGACGTTCTCCTGCAGCCACAGCCACAGAGGCTGTAGAGAAGTAGGTCCTTCCTGCGCAGGCTCCGAGTACATCTGCAGCAGTACCTCCTGCAAAACCAGCAGCAGCGGTAAGCTCATGCTCAGCAGCTCAAACAGAGATGCGTAGTCCTGGGCATTGTTCCTCAGGTGCTCTCTAAGAGCCTGTGCTGCGCTGCGCATGCTGTGGCAGAGATGACGGGGGGCGCCGCACACAGCACCAATCACATTCAGGGGCCAGCTCAGGCGGGTCTTTATGAACCTGCTGAAGGTACCTGCTGAGGACTGGCTCTGCAGATCATCCGAGCTGCTGTCCTCTGAACTCTGACCCTCATCGGCAATCGGGTCCTGAACTGCAGCTTTGTGCCGACTCTGAGCAGATGATGGGGAGGAAAACACAACATTCAATGACAAAAGTTGCTTTAATGTAATGGGAATGTTTAAAAAGAGGACTCACTGAAAGAAAGGACAGGTTCCTGTGCAGGTTTGGACCGTTTTTCAGCCGATCAAAGTGAAGCTTACAGTACAATTTACCTGTAAGGTTAAAGCAGTCGCGTTAATATCAGACGCGAGTCACACATGAGTCCAGTGCTGCTGCTTCACAACACAAACCATGCTCAGAGTCGAAGGCGTGCGCTCCCTGCCGCAGGGTACAGCCACATGTGGAACAGCGGAAACACTCCCTGTGGAAGTAAAGTCCCTCTGCACAAAGCCTTTCCACCATGTAAACTCGCTTCTCACATGAGTGACACTTGTCACCTGATGGGGGGAATGCCCTGCGTACCGAGGGAACCTGAAACAGCACAGGCAAGGTGACAATTCATTAAAATAAAATAAAATCAGTCACAAAGACAATCACAGTTAATATTCATTAAAACGGAACAAATCTGAAACAGCCATAAACACACAAAAACACGCTGCGAAGAAACCAATGTGGATGAATATCTGAAGGCCACAAAACTATCAAAATGGATAATGTATTTCTATCTCTGTAAGGACTTCAAACCCGTGCCCTAACCCTCACAACTAAACACCTAACCATAAACTTTATCCTAAACTTAACATAAAGCAAATTCTCACTTTTAACCAGGTTTTGACCCTGAAATAGCCCTTTGAAGTTATGAGAATCAGCCAAAATGCCCTGTTAAAAAAAACTGTCCACTTTGCAGTTACAGGGTGTACTCTTTATTGGAACCGCGTGCGGATTAATGAAAACAACAACCATCGTCTAAGCCAAAAACTGCTCAACACTCACACTACACCATGACTTCATCACAGGCTGACAGCATGGAACACACGCGCACACATACACACACGCGCGTGAGGCGTGAATAAAGTACACACTGTTTCTTTCACTGAAATCACAGTGTTACTGTTGCTCTCAATTGCAACAGCAACTTCCTGACAGTCTTATTGTGTAATTTTAAGGTGGCAGTTGATGGCTAGAGCCACCCGGGCCAGACACCATGAAAGCACCAGCAGATATTCACAGACTAACTACAGGCTGCAGTTAAAAATGTTAAAGATGTCTGTCAAGTTATGTTTTTGTGACCACAGCTCTGCTTAAACTTGAAAAACTGCTCGATCAATCATTGTAGGATGCAAAGGACAACTCCATTCCTCTTGTGTCCAATTTAATTGAATAATGGGTTAGGAATAATTATAGTGATAGAAATAGGTCGATTACCTTGAAGATAAACAGAACAAACATGCAATATTTTGTAACTAAACTGCATGCATAATACTTGATAGTACAACATTTGGCCAATAGCTGATAATGAATGGATTATGCAATAATTGGTTTATAAGACAAGTAGGGAATGAACACTACTACTGAACATTACTAATAGAACAAGTATTACTACTAACAGGACGAGTATTACTACTGATAGAGAACAGGTCAGTGCACCCTTTAGGCAATAGAGTCTACAGGAACTACACCCAATAGGAATTACAGGTAATTAAGATTTGAACAGGAAGTACAGACTTAATTAATCTTGGCTATTCTCAAACATTCAAAGTTGCTTCCTATCAGTTGCGTCTTCTAGTTGATCAGGAGCTGCACTGAAATTTGGAGGGCAGGTATAACAGCTACAGGATGTTGCCTTACATCGAACCTCCTTGCCCTTTGATTATTAAACATCAAATGCTCCCTCGATCACACTTTTGATCTGCTGTTTTCGATCTGCTTTTTTGATCTAATTGATTTGAATCCTGACAGTTTTCTTTGCTGCTTTGACTTCTGACCGTGGAGCTGCGGAGGGTGTTTGGGATGGGTGGAGCAGGAAACCCTGCTTAGTACCACAAAAAAAAAAAAATTTTTTTCTTCTGTGAGTGCTGCTGGTAATTAAAAGCATTAGAAGCAGAAAGGGCTTTTGAAAAGCTCTGGCTTGATGCGGGAAGCCATTTGCCTCAATCTGTCTCATGTTATAAAATACGTTAAAAATAAAAAAAAACTCTGTTTGGATTCAATGGCATTAATATCCATATTTATACAAGAAGCTTTTCTATGTGCTCCATTTCAACAGATATGAAGGGCGAGGAGATGGACATAAACACACATGCCATTTGGGAGGTGATATTAAAATACAGTGTGAGAATGACACGAGCAGAGTGAGTGACCAAAAATGCAAAACTATCAGTATAGTTCAGAAGTTGAATAAGTAGATGATGTGATAAAAGCCTGAGTTACTGTCACTGACTCAGCTGGGTGATTTCAGTGCCAATAATGTTTAAATTCTCTATGAGCCCACTTAGCTATATTTGGTGAAAGTAGTACGTGTGCCAGAAAGCAAACTATGGTTAAGTTTTGGACCAATCAAAGGAATGTTGGCTGTGCTCCACACCCATGCACCACTGTGCTGACATAAACGAGCTCAGGGTGTCTAAAGGTGGGGGTGGAAAAAAAGAAGAAGCTGTAAGCACGGAGGCGGAAAACACCAAACTAGAGGGAAGACAAGCTGCGTGCCACATGGTGTGTTTCAACATGGAGGTGAGCATGCTGCTGGGGAGGGCAGCGGGTGGCGCCGAGGCCGGGGGTACCATCACAAATCCAGCAGTCACCTTGACTTCAGCAGGGCCGCCTCCTGTGAATAAGCCGCTAAGGTGAACAGCTTTTTCTTTGATACTCTTTTTGTGAAACTCTCTAGTCTGTTGAGCCTGTGCTTTTTTCTGCAGGATGACAGGACATAAGCAGAAGAAAACATGTCAGTCCCATCTTTGATTACAGCGACAAACATACTCAGGAAGTCACATTAACGTTAATGAGCTTAGGGACATTTATTTGACTTAAACTTGATGGCATCCGTCCTCAGTTATCGGTTTTAAACAATAAACACTCTATCCAGTAAAAAATATTAGCTTTATATCACTTAGCTTTAGTGCAACCTACTGACCAACGTATAACCCGAGTCCCACGCTCTAGATAAAGATATAAATGATGATGTTCTGTGAGATTTTCATGGCAGTAGAGTGAAACCACCTCAGGATGTTACAGTGAATGTACCCATATTTAGGTATTCATTAGTAAAGAGTCTTTTTTTTTGACTGTCCCAGTTAAAAGCAGGCTCTGGGGCTAAATATGAAATGAAAGGCTCCATTCTTACATTCAGTTCACATGACACCTGGCTTCTCAGCCTCAGAACAGAACAGATTGGCCAAGAGCTCTCGAATGAGTTCATTTCTTATGTAAATAATAAAAAAAAGACCAATCGTTTGTTAAAGACTTAATCAAATCTTAAAAATACACCTACAATGAAAACTTGGATGGTCCATTGATTTGGTTTGTTATTGAAGTCCTCAGTAGAGGAGTAGTAAAGTTTTCCATGCTGACCTGAACTGTTGAGGGCAGCTTTTTGAAAAATTAATCTAAAAAGCCCATTTGCAGACATAAGCCAGGTGCCAACTGACTGACCTGTTTCCAGACTGGCCAATAATCTGCTCCTGGCAGGTCTACTCGCCTGCTCTCACTCTGTAGGTTATGATGGGTAATTTAGGAGCTGACCTCATATTCTGACTACATATTACAGTCTCGGTGTATATTCAGCCATCATATATCATCAGTATTGAACCTGGGACCTGTTTTGGGGTCAGAACATGCAGCAGAGAGAGCAGAAACGAACAGGAGAGGAGAAGAAGAAGAAAAAAAGAAGAAGAAGAAGCAGGAGACAGTCATCACCTCAGAGACGTGTTGCTCCACCTCCCTGAGGCGCTGGAGAACTCTCGACATGAACTGAACAGCTGATCGGCAGGACAAAGACGCATCTGAGGCGTCCTCGCTCTCAGGCGGAGGGTGGAGAGGCGCTCCGCGGCGCGCTCCTTCAACGTGTCTCAGCCTCACTGCGGGAAACAGCATCTGGGGCTGGCTTTGGGGTTTGCGCAGGCATTTTGGAGGCAGGTGGACTAAGCTTTCTGCTGCTTTGCTGAGACTCATTTTAAACTGGAAGCAATAGCACAGAGCAACGCCACAATGAGCTGCTGCTGTTCAATTGATCTCAGGTGATTCTGCGCTTGCTCAAAGGCCGCTGCCTTAAAGGCGATAGCATCAACTGGCCCTAACAGGCAGCAGATGTCATTCAGATGCTGGTGTCTGTCTGCTCATACTTTTAAATGAACTCACAAACAGCAGCCAAAACTTGGAATGTGTCCAAACGTATGCCAGATGTCATTCTGACATCTTTTCCCATTTCACTTTCCAGCTGAATCTAAATGCCGTCTAGACGAATCGTAAATCTCTGTTTTGGTGGAATTTGTGGGACTTCAAATCTTTTGAAGTTTTAAAGATGGCATCGGTTTCAGTAATTAAATCCACGTGTAACCGTGCGTCCTTATTTAAGTGTCAGCCCTGAACCTCGATGCATGTTTGAGGGATGGTTTGTAATTAAAACTCATACAATTATGGTATTGGGTGAAGGGATCATATTTAGTTTTGTGATGTAAAATTAAGTCTGAGTCAGCAGGACCAAAATGGTGTAAAAATAGACATAAAAAAACCCTAATCTGAACTTTGCCTCCAGGGTCATGGTCTTTTACATGTTTAAGTCTGTGTGGATGTGAAGGAAGAGCCTAATCTGAGTGTTTCTTGCTATTTTATAGGAGGTATTAGAGATGATTCTGGACTACCTGGATCTCAGGAGGTGGTTTAGGTTGGACCAGAGGCCTAACTTTAGCGTGCACGTTCTCAGTCACATCTAGAGTTGGTGAGGAGGACGTCTTTGCAGAAAGGTTAGGAAGACCATTAATAAGAAAGGCAGAGGAAATAGACAAGGCTAGAAAAGAAAAGCTGGAAATAACAGACAAAAGAAGACTTGGAGCATTAGCACAAAAGAAAGAAAACCACATAAACTACAGGTGTATGCTGACAATATTTCCGTTGATTTACAGACTGGTGACCACACACCATACAAAGATGCCAAAATGGTGATTCTTTTTTTTTTTTTACCCGTGAATTCCGGACGGTATAGCCGGGTGTGCTTTCAAACTTGGCCAGCAGCTGAGTGGCCATCGAACGCACTCGGTTCTCTTTGGGTTCTCGGGTGTCTTTAAGTAAGGAGCCGTTACTTGACAGGTTGGTTGCCTGATGAGAGACAGAAAATATAACAATTCCTTCCAACATTTTTAGAGATAATAAACAATATGTTATCTTATCATCGACAAACCTCCTCCAGGTAAAATTTCCGCTTTCTCTTATGAAGAGGGTCCAGGCCTTCTGATTTCTTTTCATCCTGTTGGTGTAAGCACACAGAGCAAAAGCAGAGTTTAAAGCGGTAACCATCTGCAAACCATATAAATCCTCCTTGCTAAATATATAAATCAATCAGTCATAAATACTGCAGGAGTTACCTTGGGTACTCTTTTCCTCGTTGATGCAAGATTGAAAAAATTATTACTTCTGACTTCTTTTGATAGATAATCTTCATTGTTTTCATCTGTTCCTGTGGAACCTGCACAACAGACAAGCACACTGAAGTCTTCATTGTTGCCATATAAAAAAGTCAACCCATTTGTGACATATAGAGGTTAAAACAGCCAAATGCTGAATCTGTGCAGATATATGACATCGATCATTCTGCTGCATGTCTGAGAGGAAGAAGAGGATTGAGGTAAGGTGGTGCTGAAGATGCTCAAAAATCATCAAAAGCTGAATTTCTTCAATTCATAAGATGTTTTTCTTCAGCTTTTTTTTTTTTTTTTTTTTTTTTTTTAAAGAGATTTATTTGGACTAAAGATTCCTGGTTAGATACTGCCAGGTAGTGAAGGACACAGGACAGTGCAACAGAAGAAAGTCAACTACCTGAGGCAGGTAGGGGCGTCCCCCGGAACAGCTCGTAGAACCTAGACAGGTAGGTGATCATCTTGGTCTTGTCCAGCTCCTGGCCTTGGCTCAGCTCCTCTGCCGAGGTGAACGGCCGGAACCCAAACTCGCGTTCACTGGCATCAAAAGCCAGCTGTAGGTTTGCGGCATGGTCCTCTTCATTTAAGGAGTTAAAATCTCTGAAAGAAAAAGATTAAGGGTTAGATCACAGATTTACTTAGCAGATATTCCCTGGCCGCACTGCTTATAATTTGTATTTATCTTCATGTCTCATTGTTCCTTAAGTGCAGCTTTTGGACGCCTTGAACAGTGAGACAGGAATGTTAACAGTAAGCTTTGTTACACAGATTCCTTAAAGGATTATTTCTTGACAGCCTTTCATGCCTACATGAAGCTATCAGGTGACTGACAGCGGAGTGTGAAATAATATTGGCTCTAACACCGACATAGTTAACAAAAGCAACATGTAATGGAATTACACAGAAACACACTCAGTTATCAGTGCTGGACCTTGTTTCTCAAACTGCAGGAGAAAAAAAGAAAATAGCTGCGACGTCTCGACCCGCACTGACGATGTGCAGGCACCATCAGAAATAATTTCAAGAAGACAGCGGTAACCTAGCAGCGGCACACACAAACTTGTGTGTTATTCTGTAAGTACAGAGGCCCTCTCTTTCCTCACTTCTTTTTTCATCGCCACAGACCCGCTTTGCTCTGCGCAGTCTGTTGACAGGCCTGCATATGGAGGAGGGGGGAAAAAACTGCAGCGGTTCCTGGAACCTTGCGAGACCACATGAAATTATAGTGGCATGAGGCGAGGTGTGACAGCAGCAATTAACAAGTGAGAGGACGTAATTAGGTACCGTTGTAATCCTTCGCTGTGAAAGAAAGTCAAACCATAAAAGGTATGGTTTTCACTTGAAGGTACAAGAGTTTAGTTCAGGCTTATAAACCGCAAAATGATGTGGAATTTCAGATGCCATTAACATAGCGTGCTACACCCAAGTCTGAAATACATTCATGCCTCCCAGCATTCCTAAAGGAGTCAAGTGTTTTACAGGTTGGGAGAAGGAGGCAAATATGCACATGGATATAAGTACTGCTGCCATAGCAGGAATGTTTAACACACCCGCCAGAGACAGATTTTAGTTGTTCCAGATAAGCTGCAGCCCTCAGGAGAACTAAAATACTTTGTGAATGCACAGAGATAAGATGCAGCGTCGCAGGCCGGGACTGATACGCACATCAGCTGAGGCTTGAATCTGTGGACGAGGGCACAGAGGGCCATGCCACTTTTCCAGGAGGATGTCAGGTCTGTGATGGCCACGTTCCTGTAGCCCTCCGTCTGTTTCTGGCACCAGGTGAGAAGCCTCGAAGGTCTGATATCTGACTCTACAAGAAGACAGGAGTGACAGGAAGCGCATCTTTACCGCACTCTTCTTGTGTTTTATTAGAATGACTGTACATCAGCTGCACCAAAGAGTTGAAATCCTCACTGCAAACGAATCACTTCCAGTCAATGATTTAAAACACAGACCTGATTGCAAACATGTACTTTGAAGTTTAAGGGATCATTTCGATGATCCTGGCCAAGGCTCTCTTAGCAGCAGCTGATAGTTTGTTTTTGTGCAGTAAACTTTGTACTGACAAACAGCTGACTGAACAGCTGATCATGGGACACGCAATCGCTTTGAATTGGCTGATGTTTTCAGATCAATAATGCAGTTCTTCAGATCATTGAGCTCCTGTTGTAGTGTTTGTGACTGTGAGTCTAACTGATGTATCAAAGGATCTCTGACCTAGAAAAGTGGGCAGCCGTTATGAGTCACTGACAGTTGGCAGTTAGAGTAGGAGGCTACAATCTCTGTTTCAGTCTTTTCCTGTCACAGCCATCACAACTCAGAGCTCCCATGATATACATAAGGTTTATAACTGCATGAGAACTTTCATAACGACTGTATGTAACCTCAGCTGCAGCCCTGCAGCATTATTATTATTGCTGTTAAAGAATGTTTAAATTTTGTATCATATATTTGGTCAGCAGAAAGTGTGTTTTTACTCTCTTTTCATAGTGAGAAAATGACAACAAAGGAAGGCAGCGGTCAAAGGAACTACCAGACAGGAAGCTCCTATCAGTCACATTAGTGGAATAAATAAACTAGCGCTCCTCTGAAGTGCTCTGAGGTCTTCATTCATAAACACAAAATCCCAGCCGTTAACAGCCGGCTAAACTTACCTCGTCTAGTAATATTGACAGGCCGGCGTATGGTAGCAGCACGCTCCAGAGTGCAGGAGCTCAGCTCTCCTCTGATGTATAAATGACGCACCTGGAACAGTGATTCATGGCGAAATTAATTGCTATCAGCTAAAAACAAGGAGTAAAAATGTAGGTAAGAGCCCTCCCTCTCACCTGGTGCGGCCGAACGTTGCAGCAGTTGAGGTTGGGGTATCGCGTCCCGGGGTCGATGGTGTACTGGTCAAAGTTTTTCGCAATATTTTCGGCTGTTGTCTGCGGAAGTAGCCTGTAAATACTCTCCCTGTAAAAAAACAAACAAACAAAAAAACACACTATATTAACGTTACACTGCTTGTGCTTTACACCTTCAGAATACTGAAATTTGGCTGTACAAACTGTAATAAATAATGTATCTGTAAAGTATGTAAACACACAGTTCTCAGTTGCAGTACCTTTCTGCCAGCACATCCAGAACCGTCTGACCCTGAGCCCAGCTGTTTACCATCCATGCTGTATCGAAGGCAGCCAGAAAACCTCGGGCACAGCCCGTTCCCATAGGCCAAAAAGGCTGTGGTTGGAAAAGAAAACCATCAAGGCGACACGGGGAATTGAACACAAAGTTAATATTAGAGTTCGATCACAAGAGCTAACAACACTAAGAGACCAAAATCAGATGGTGTAAGAACAGCGCTGCTAAGCACTCCGGACAGGTTTTCAGGGTGTATTCCAGGTCACCTTGATCAGGTCACTCACACTGAGAGAGCAATTTTGAGTCACACTCATCCTAATTTGCATGTGTGAAAGAACTGGAATATGTGGAGAAAATCTACAACAACACAGGGAGAACATACAAAGAACATGCTCTTTCCTCACCTCCAGTAAACTGTCACCAACTAGTGCCACCAGAAGCTGGTGTCCAAATCTCTCCCTGACCAGCGCAGCGTTCTCTGAGGCGTGCATGCTTGTGAAGTCAAACATGGCAACATCCGGCTGCCCGCAGTGATTCATGGCATAATCCAGCGTGGGGAGTTGGTAGTTGGTGCCAAAGTCAGCAGCCTCACGGGCGTAGCACTGGAGAGCTTCCTGGTCAACATTTTCACTGCTCAGCAGCATTTGGGTTTCTGTGTAATCCTGAACACAAACCTGACAGTCAGGAGAAGCTCACCCAGAATCAGTTCAGGTTCTGTGAATGTTGCTGATGATCCAGTATACTCTGAGCTATTCTGCTTACATTAATGATGACACCTTTATCCAGCAGGCTCTGTTTCTTGGCAGTCATGACAAAGTAATGAGTGTTGTCTCTGTAGTACACAATGTTCTCCAGGTCAATACCTGCGGAGAGCATGCAAGAAATGTAAGAAAATACATCTGCAGCTTCGCAATGACACAACTCAAATCTGTTCATCAGTAGCCGATGATTGAAAACACAGCAAGGATAATAAAAAAGAAACATTTCTGTTGGGGAACTATAGAGTTGGGTGGTGCTTCTCTTCTACCTGTTTCCTCTTTCAGATCCAGGAAGAATTTCTGGTTGAAGATGAACGCCACGCCGCTGATCTCCTCTACTTTGGCTTCCGCAGTGGTGTTCCTGTTGATGAAGTTGGCTGTGATGGCGATCGCCAGCTTTCCCCTGAACTCCTTCCTTTTGAAACCTGGGCGAGAAAATTAAAAACACTGATGTAAGGAAGGAAACAGTGAATCAGTGGAGATCCAGACGTGATACTGAGGACCGGATGACAGTGAAGTAAAAGCATAATTTCATCAGGAGTTAAGAAAAACTAGAGCAGAATTTTAATGTTTATTTTTGTGTGTTGGTATGAAACAGTCTGTGTCTGGTAGCAAATGTTTGTGTCACTACATCAGCCCTGATTGTTTTTGACTCAGTGTTACCAAAGATAGCTCAGAAATGCGGTTCTAAAACGGGCTGAGCGCGTAGGAAAATTGTTTCCCCAGCATCATCACTGAGGAATGAGCTAAACATGTTCTTTTCTGCCCAAAGGGACCTTATATAGGAATAAAACTCTCGAGAATTTGTATATCAGTTGATGGGATTTCCTAAACAAGAGACTGGGACAATGAACTGGTTTAGATGGAAACAGTTAAGCACAAACGCATCTGCTCTCTTCAGTTTGCCTGTTTAAGTATTTGAACGTTCCCCAGGAGAGATCAGTGCTTCATGTGAGATCAGATTTACAAAAACACTCTACTCCACAAGCTGCAAAAACATGAAAGAATATGGTACCTATCTGTGACAAAACTCCAAACTACTGCTGCATCTTTGAGGCTCTTCATACTCCCCTAAACTTTCCAGCCTCCTCACCTTCCAGAGTGTTCCTGCGACCATCAGCCCCCACCACAACGTCAAACTCAAAGTTGGCCACGGGGTGATCAGCAGGTCGGATTGCAGCCCTCCACCCAATCCCTGAGAGATGGAAACAAAAATAATTTTCCAAGTCAAGAGAAACAACAATTAAATCACAGGAATTATATTTTTTTTGTGGGTGTGTATTTGGACTATGAGGCTTTCTGTGTCAGGGTCATGTTCGATTTTGCAGTGTCTGTTCCAAGGTTATTTTTAGCCATTAGGAGAAGAGTGTGGTGGGACAGTTTGTTTTGTAACAACACCATTTGAAAAATGCATTCCGTGATGTCAAGGGCACAGCTGAGTCCCCCATGGCAGGGCGGCGCGGAGGAGTTGTGCCTAATTTTAGGAGCAGTTTGACTGGTTATCAGCATATGGATACTAGAGCTGAAGAGTTAACACCTGACAGCAGAGGCAAGTCGTTTTCCTCCCTTCCTGTGAACACTAAGAGGGAGTCAGGTGGCATCATGAATCCCTCTACTCTCTTAACTTTGGCTCATTATGAAGTGCTAGAATGGGGCCAGTGTCCAGCTCCTGGTTATATGAAAGGAAACTGAACCTTGTTGGATGAGAAGAGACTTTCTTTCTCCGATGAAGAGCACCAAACTGCGCAGTAACAGACTAAATACAGACTGTCACTACACACACTATCGGCCTTACAAGCTGGCAGCTACAGCTAAAGGTCTAACTTCACCCTATTAATCTTCTCAGCCTCGCCCTACTTCTCGTCCTAGATTCGCTGCTTCACACCGATCGCCTTTCCAAAAGCTTGCGGGTCATCTGCGGGTTAATTGGACCGGGGCGTGCGGAGAACGTGTGGAAGGACTATACCTTCGTTTTCCTGGTCTTCTGGAGGCTCCAGCAGCTTGATAAATTCAACACTGATGTGAAACTCCACTGCAAGGATCAAGGCGACCTTCAGCAGGATCAGCTGCAGTTGCTGAATACCTGTAAGCAAAGATGCACACATGGTGGGTTCTGCAGACACTGTGAAGACGCTCAGAGCAGTTTGAACCCTTGCTTTTTTGTTGTCATGGCAAACAAACAAAAAAACAAACATCTGACCCTATTGCTGATATTCAGAAGTCGGATGCTTACTGATGTGGTCAATAGCACCAGCGCAGAATTTGCCATAAAACTTCTTGGCTCCGAGTCCTCGGAGGTCATGAATAGTGAAGGGCCAAAGGTGCAGGACGTTATTCCTCGAGAAGGAGTCTCTCTTCTCAATAACCACCACTTTGGCACCCATTAGAGCCATTTCGATGGCTGTGCGCAGGCCACAGGGGCCTCCTCCGATGATCAGGCACTAAATAAGAGAGTGAGACAGATGAGACAGTCTTTGGTATAATGATCTAATTATAGTTTGCATAAACCTACAAATAATATGGATGAACATCAGCCATCCATCTGAACCATTATCACAACCGCTACATAGTTGTGTGTTGACGTTACAAGTTCATCAACCATAACCAAAAATGCGTGAAGTCAGTTAAACTATTTTACAGGCCGTCTGAGAATGTGTGGTTGAAACATGACATCATCTTTTCAGTGATGAAAAGAGCTGGTGAGTGTGTGCTGGCAAACTTTTCCTTCATTCCCTCTAAACGCTGTTAGAAGGCAGGCTTGGTGGTTGACTTGATTGTTCACTTGGAACCCAGGACCAAACCACTCCTGACGGCCATCCCTGCTGTGCTCAACAAAGTGGACGGACTCGTGTCTCGATAGCTTCGGCAAATTAGTGCTGAAAACATCCTTCAGTTCACCTTCACACACTGGCCTCAGACCTACAGACAGCGACGGTATTTATATTTAACAAACGGGAAATAATTTAACACTGTCTGCAGACAGACAGAAACCATCCCTGAAGAGCTTGTAAATGGCAGGGTGTGTATAGGGGGGTCAGAGGGAGTGTGTTTGATGGGGACAAAGTGTCACTGTGTGCTGCCTCAGGTTGTCTGAGTGAAGTCATCTCAGGTGTGAAGGACACACATGGTGAGCTGAGGGGCTGCCTGAACAAGTCTGCCCCTCAGCCTCATTTTCCTCCTGACAAACAGTGTGTACATTTATTGGCTTTAGATAACAACGGTTTCTGCCTAATCTCAGGGAACTGTATCCATCAGCCATTAGATAGTTCCAGCCCTTTTCCATTCGCTAATATATTATTCCAAATATGAGGCTTTTCTGGACAGCTTGTTCCCCTTCTGTTGAATCAGGGTGCACACATTTCCTTTCAGCTTCCGACCTGTGACCTCGCTGTCTCCGCTTCACTTCACCCTGGTAATGTTTGCCTTTTAAATTATTAAAGAAACAGTCTAGTTTAAAATGAAAAATTCACTTTAACAGATGGTCTTTGAAACATTGGCAACTAAAAATAATGACGAAGAAGGCCTTCTGAAGTCACCACCCACACTTCTGCTCCCTCTTAAGGTGAAACTGTTGTTGAGTCATTGCATGACTTAAAATTACAGGATTCACAATCTATCAGGATTTTTCTTGAGCAGTAAAACTTTACAGGGCACAGCACACTGTGTTTAAGGGTCATGGCAGACAGATGTGTCAGACCATAAAACAAAGAATGATGTCACGTCCTGTAAAGATCGCTTCCACAGCGGGAATATGTATACGAGGTGTTGAGTGAATTCACATGTGCCAGGTTTTAAGGTCTGATCTGAGCCTGATGTTCTCCCCAGAGAGAGAAAATAACCAAAAAGCTGATTGTCTCTGCAGTGACTGAAGCAACGCCGCAAATAATGTTTGTAAAATCTCCAAATCTCGATGGTTAAAACGTTTAAATGGAGCCTAAACTCTAAACCTTAAAACTGTTGAACGCTGACCTTCAGCGAGATCAGACAGAACCTGTAAAACCTATTTCAGACACGTTTTAATAAGACGCTCGGCTCCAGCCCTTCAGGAAGAGCCTAAAAGAACCGAGCCGAGCCGCGGTATCAGCTGCGCCGTGTATTGGTGGCTGCTGAGTGATGCTGTCTGTTTCCCCCCACAATAACAAAAAACACCCTTTCAGGTTGGTGGCAGCTGATTCCTGAGCGGTCATCATCATCGCACACTCCAGGTTTCTCTACTTTCCCCTCATCCCTTTAAGTGGAAAACATGCCACCCGCACCACCACACCCTAACACAATTTCTCTCCTCCACTGCTGCCGTCTTTTCCTACCATAATTCCAGCCCAGCTTCCAACCATCGTCAATGTGCTCTGATTCTGACTGACTGTTTTCTTGGTATTTGGCTGCAAAGGTAAATTAAAGCAGGCTTTTCGCTTGCTTTTCCTCAGCGTAATTTTAACATTCCCTAATTTTTCACTTGATCACGCTCCCACCAGCACTCTCATGTGACTTCAGCTGCTGGATTTACTAATATTTTCACTGCTTCTATGGCTCAATACATGACCAGTCAATAGAGTGATCACTCAGCCACACATTTGTCCAGTGAATTAATTCTGTTATTATATCTCAGGCATAAGTGCCAGAGAAGCAATGCACATCCTTTTAATGTACCGTCACCATGTGTTAAGCCGCTGGAGTAACAACGTGCGTGTTTATGGAGCGTATGCGCTCTGTCTTGGCAGGCAGGACGTCGTGGTGATAACCGTGACTTATGCCCCAGCTACAGTACTTATCTACAATAATCCCCAATGTACATCAAGAGACCTAAAGAGGAACAAAGTTTAGACTGTTTAAAAAAAATAAGAAAAAGAAAACAATGTGCTGTTGGAATAGCTGAGAGGTGAAATCATGAAATTTCACCCCCTTGAGAAAAACCGACATTGCAAGACAGGTTCTGCTCATCAATATCAAGAATTATAAAGTATTATTTGAAGCATAAGTTTTTTGTTATTTTTTTTCTATTATGATTATGATTATTATTATTATTATTATTATTATTATTATTATTATTATTATTATTATTATTATTACTCAACCTGCACTTTAGCAATCAGCTTCAACAGATGTTTTGCCAGCTGGCTGCAGTTTGACCATTTGAAAACCTCTCCTACTCCAGTTGGTGCTGGGATCAAACAGTGTTTCTGGCTGTAGAGCAAAGGACATTTTCCCATGCTGCACAAAAGAACTAATAAAGCAAATAGGTGACTGTGAAAAGATCACAAGGAAAATTGCTCTCTACTAAACACTTGGCTTACTATATATATTCATTTACCTTGGTGCCCACACAGGCCTGGCCTTTCTGGTACTCTTTATGGGACATCCTCTTATCCAGCTTGCTCCACAGCGCTTTGGCTTTCCAGGTGGTGACTTTGGCCTTCAGACTGCTGTAGAAGGTGCTGCTGTCGTCCGGGTCAAGATCCAGCTGCCCGCAGAGGACGCTGAAGGCCTGGAGGGTGCCCTTACATGTCGAGGCCTGGATGAAGTTCTCGAACAGCTTCCCCACATTGTCCTTCTCCTCCTCCGTCTCGCCCATCGTCTCCTGCTGGGGTAGATGCTTCGGGTGCGCTGAGGCTCGCTGTCTGCCAGATGTGGCTACACCCTCAGCTTGACCTGCACTGTCACGGCCAGCCTGAGGAGGACAGACACAGAAGGCTGACGTCGTCTCGAGCTTGGGGTCATTTCTGTCTTAGTCAGTAGAGGCAGAAATCAAATAGTTACCAGACAACCAGCCTGCTAT
The DNA here is from genome assembly GCA_016586285.1 of Arothron firmamentum. Taxonomy (NCBI): domain Eukaryota; kingdom Metazoa; phylum Chordata; class Actinopteri; order Tetraodontiformes; family Tetraodontidae; genus Arothron; species Arothron firmamentum. The sequence continues at coordinate 229,687 of BJFM01001975.1, read as the reverse complement.
CATTGTTACGCAAGTGTTTATGACTGATTTATCAAAAGATATCAGTACTGGTTCTTCATTGGCCAGAGTGAAATTTCTAAACTCATTTCACTCCTCTGACATGGATAAAGAAGGCATGGCTTCAAGATACCGTAATTCCTTTTTATTATACTGGAGGATTAGTAAAGAAAACGTACTGACCAAAGCTGTGACGTTTATTAACTTACAGCAGATTGTAATGGATTATAAGCAGTGCACTTTTTTCTTGTATGAACTCCAGCATTCAGATGCATTTTTGTTAATGAAGAATAGTATTAGACCATAAAAATACATATATATGGACACACAGAGCACTAATACATATAAAGCTCGTGTTGTGGTGTAGCTATAACTGTTTTTGGCATTTTTGGTGTCGCTATTCCTAAAAAAAAAAACATTGTTTGGTTCTGTTAAGCATTCCTGTAGAGCAGCTCCGACTGTGAGCGACCAGACTGGAAAGGCATTTGTCTAAAAAAAAAACAAAAAAAAACCACACACACAAAAAAAACTATGTTTTCAGGCTTCTAATCCAAACCAACAATTACACAGGTTGATTAACTTGAATTGGGCACACTCAAGAGTCCTCCCTCTCCAGAAGTATGTGGATCTAACGCATTTCTTTACTCTTCTGCACCCATCAAACCCAAACCACCAGGCATTGTGGAAAGTCCTTCCACACAGCCTGTGTCCGAACTCAGCATCAAAGCAAAAATGTGGACGTTTTTTTTTTTTTTGTTCCCTGACATGGAGCATGTGTAGGCTCATTTGGGCGGGGAGCGTGGCTTCTGTGAGTGCTGGCAGACGGCAGCCATTGATGTTTTAATGTTCCATGAAGAAGGATTGTCAGGATTTTGAGGCTGGGATTGCTCTAACAGACCCCGATAGGACTTGGCTGCCTGTTGATTTACTTAGGTGATATACTCAAAGATCAGTTATTATATTGGCTTTTGTTTGTAACATAGACTAAACCAGCTTTAACTTTACGCCTAATAATGGCTGAGATTACATTTAATCAGCAACTGTGTCCCAGAGAGACATGACTGGACTGATGCTATCTTCTGGGAGTTACACTAAAACTGCTCCCCGCCCTGGTGTAACTATCCAGATAGGGGCTCCTATCTTGTGCCAGTGCATGGATGCTGCTGACTGATGGCTGAGATTTGACTGTAGTGACCATTTGGATGTCATTTTCATAGCAGCACCATTTCTTCTTGTGCTAAAATTAGCATACAAATTTGCACAAGTTCCTGTTTGGCTGCGAGTTTGCATCCTGTTTTGCTGCCGCTGCCATTCCACATTTACGGTACTCATAAAGGGATCCAGGCTTAACTGAAACTGCAGCGCATTCATCCTCTTTCATGCACCTTTGTGGCTTCAAACAGCTCGGTCCCTGGACCCCCGAGGCCTTTCACAGCAAACATCCAGCCTCGACCTCAGCGAGCCGACATTCCTTTGCAGCGTGGCCAGAACTGCTTCATCAGCACGAGCCAGACACCCAGCTCGCCCCGACACTGGCCCCGCCGGCCACGTAGTACCAGGACCAGCTCAATTCTGGAGATTTGTTAAAACGTGCATAGTGATGAGTGACGCAAACCTGACATCAGGTGATTTAATCCTTTGTGCCTGCAGCTGTGACGGGAAAATTGTTGTGTATCCTGTGTGATACTGTAGTTTAGGTGTATAACCTTCCACATATATCAGCTTTCTCTCCTCTCTCTCCTGTTTATATTCCTCCTCACTCCCTCTCCATAGCTCTCTGTTAGTTGGTAGTTGCACTTGCACTAGATAGTTTAGGACTGGAAGGTAGTGTTTTACACATAGGTCTTAACTGCATGGTGTCTCACTGTGTCGCTTTGGACAGAAGCGTCTGCTAAATGAAAAAAATATAGAAAAATTATCACTTAGGAAGAAGCCATTTTATTGTTTCCCCTGACAGATAAAAACCTCTGTCCAAAAATAATCCAGAAACCGGAGGAAATTCACTTATATTTCTGAAGCCACTGGGGGAAAGTTCAAATAAGAGCACAATTACTGCATTTTAGCTTTGATATCTTAGTCTAAGTAATGCAGGCGCACACACACACACACACACACACACACACACACACACACACACACACACACACACACACACACACACAAACAGTTATTGGAACCATCTGTTGTAAAATCCTGTGAGCATTAAAGAAAATGTGCAGCAACTATATTTTGAGGCAAAAGCAATGCTAAAACACTCAGACGACATTGTCTTTGACTGACTCGCATGACTTCACCATCGCATGCTGACAGAATGGAAAGTCACTTATGGGTAGACAGATCAAACCCACAGGATGGCTGTAAATACAACTAATGACAGACGAAGCAGAAGGAACACACACACGCCCACAATCTGCATCAGCGTCCACCTAAAAGGATCAGAGCTGAAGATCTTTATTCTTCAAACAAAACAAAATCAAAAGCAGCTAATGGACAAAATGAAGGGCAGCTATTTATTGGTGCAGTGAGGAATTTCTGCTGCATGATCTGTGGTTTTGGTTTTCTTCTTCAGGCACTTCAGTCTCATAATGCATAAAGACATGTGCGTGTCAGGGACGGAGCTGGCCTCTGTCTCCAATAAGATAGAGAGAGAATGTCAGGAATGTGGAAAACACACCTGTCAGGTAGAGCGACTGGTTTGAGTGACAACACGCACGATTCCGAATAGACAAACATTACTGTAAGTCTGTACTGGTTTACAGTCAGGGCTGGACTGCAACCTGTGTTCTCAACAATGGAAATTCCAAAATAGAATAAAGTTACAGCTGCTCAACTGTGAGACATCCGAAATCTACTGGGCACCAAAGTAAAGAGTATATTTGTCAAGGATCATTTTTCATAGCTAATTACATATTTGGCTTTGGTGAAGTTCATATTGTGCAGGAAACTACTCTGACCACAAATAAAACCTAAAACTCTGACTTAAAGCCAAAGCCTGATTAGGCAGATCCCAGGTCAGAACACCATCTGAGCTCTCCCCTCGCTCTCTCACCGCTGCTCATTAATCTCATCAGTCTGTTTGTTGATTCACACTTGTTTAAATAGACCAGTTTATTTTTGCACGGATGCTTTTCCGTTGAAAGTTTTGCATGTCGGAGATTCTTGTGCCTCTCAGCTCTTTTTAAAACAAACATGCCACCGAACTCTGTCAACCATCAAACCGGTGACGTGTCCTCGTATCTGGCCGCAGAGAACAAGGCTTCAGACTATCTAGAGACAATAGGAAAGTGACGACACTGGGAGTGCTGGGAAATGTGCACGCTGGAGTGGAGTGAGCCAGCACAAGTAATTACAGACCAGGCTGAAGAAAACCAGGAAGGAACCCTCTGTGGGTTTGATAAGCAGGCACAGTGCCTCAGCAAACATTAGCGTCATGGACTTTGGCCCTTCTGGCTCTGCCCTCCGACAGGGCCCTCTGGCCCGCATTATCTCAGCTCTCTGAAATCTGACTACATGTCCGGGCAGCTTCGCCCAAACAAAAGAAGAGCCGACGAGAATGTGGTGGGGATACTGACGGATTGCCGTAAATGTCAGTCGCCTCCAGAGGAGAAACCTGCAACTTTGAACAAGCAGGTGCAGACTTGTGGAGCTCCTGGGTCTGCTGGCTGCAGGCTGCTCTCGCCGCACAGAGCCTCCGGAGAGTGATTTATCTGAACGCACCGTGCCTGGAGCAATGCCTGGCCAGGTCAGGATGATTGACTAAAACAATCATTCTGACTTAAAGCACACATTATCATTATTTATTCAGTACTTAGTTCCTGCAGACATGCCCGTCTCCTTCAGAGAGCAAAGATAAAGTCTTTCAGGCTGATGAGATCCTTCTCACCTTCAGGATAGAAATATAATCGCTGAAACTGGAAAGAACACTCAACAGTTCCCTGAACAACAAAGCCGTGAAAACGCACACTGATTCCTAATCCATTTAATTTCCTAACCAGTTCATCAGATTTGAAGATGTTCAATACATCAGATTATCCACTGAGCAAAGTTCTATCTCACGCGCTCACATCCCAATAACGGGCAAATGGAAAGCTGGAGGACGTGCAGCGCGACCCTCTCTTATCTGTCTGCTGTTGTAAGCTGAAAGTCACCGCAGTACTGTTGCCCCAGCAACCGATGCAGACAGATGAACAATGTTTTGGATTTGGCCGCTAGGTCTGAGCAGAATCCAAACTGATAATAATGTGGAAAGTCAGTGGGAAACATGTGATTCTTCCATTTTTTTTAAACAGACAGAGGTGAAAAATAAGGTCAGCAGGCTCATTTGGTTCATCCGACTCGCAGGGGAACAAAAAAGTGTAGCTTTAGATTACTGCCTGGCAGGGATAATAAATTCACCAGTAAAGCCAAGCTCAGAATAGACAAGGGTCACGTTTCAGAAGAAGAAATACATAACCTGAAAACATACAGGGAGAGCCGGAACCCGTAAACAAAACCGTCTCAGACGAGCAACAAATCACAGAGTTCACCTCAGTAACCGACACATGTTCCCGTTCAGGCGCCAGACACGGTAGCAGGTCCTCCTGAGAGGACGCGCCAGGGCCTTCTCACAAAACTAAATATTATAAACCACACAGTGAAATGTTTGTGGCGCCAAAACAAATCACGGCGAAGCAGCGAGCAAAACACACAAAAGTTAAGTGATGTTTTTCAAATCCCTGCAGAGCCTTTAGGCGTTTTCTCTCCCTCCTGGTTTCCTGTTCTGCTGTAAAAATGTGACAGTAAAGCACGAACACATTTAAACCTTTTTTGCTAACTGGTTCATTCCACAGCACATTCTCGTACCTCAGATACATGCCAACATGAGATATGTTACCAGCATGGCTGATACTGTTATTTTTTTTTCCAATTTTGTTTTTGGGTACAGACCCGCAGGCCACAGGGAACAGCTCAGCTCGCCCCACCCATCTCTCAAAGTTCCTCTCTTTTGTGCAGCTCATGCCTGGTTACACGTGTTCATTTTTATGCTGTGGAACTAGGAAGGAAGCGTGTTGCAGGGAGGAAGGAGAGCGTTTATAAAACACCTCTCTGGCAGTAATGAGCGGACTCTTCCCCTCAGCGAGATGATGGAGCCGTGCGAAACACGTTAGCATCCCGTCTCAGAAGAAATCTAAGTTATTCATTCACCAGAGGATTCTCCCTTTCATCATTTTAGTGAATTCTTAAAGGGATAGTTCACCCAAAAACCAACATCCACTCGTTACTCAGCGGTGTGATGGAGGACGGGTGGGTTCTGAGCTTTGGAGTCCAGACATAAACAGATATGCAGCTAAATCCAACAGCACTGGAGTGAATGTTAGTCACTCTTTTCAAATGAAGTCCATGTCTGCTGACATATTCTGCTATGTCTTGTTCAAGTTTCTGGTTTTATATGAACAGCCTGATTCACCAAATATATACTAGTTTGATGTTAATGGTGTCGATGTCAAACTCTCTAATACAACATTTTGAAGTCTGACCTCGGTGAACCCAGTGGTTGTTATAGCTGCATCCACAGGTTAAAAACACCTAATGTTCTACCAACATATGCGATACATCGTAAGTGTGATTGGTTTTTGGGTTTTTTTTTTAGGAATTGAATGTAAGAACTGGTTTCAAAGCCCTGAGCAGCTGCTGTGATGCTCTTTGATCCTCACATGCCGTTGAGGATGTTCTGAAGGTTTCTTTGCTTTCCCCATACATTACAGCAAAGCCACTGATTGGTATAAAAAAAGAAAACTACTGAGCGAGACATACCATCAGAGGCTGTCGGTATCCAGAAACACGGATCACAGGAAACCCTCAGCATCTGGCAGCAGATCAAACACTATGGATGAACTCTGGAAACCAGGTTTGGATTCTGCAAGTTACTAGTTAAACACAGACAGGAAATGATTGCTCATACGTCAGGAAGAAGACATACCGACGTCTGTGTGACTGCATAATCGCCTCAGAATGTTGCACAAATGATGCTTCATCCTTAAAGTCAGATGAGTCATGTTCAGACAGCGTCCACAAGTCATGTGGAAAGAACTTTAAAAAGTCCCAACAGATCTGAGGGTTTTGCTCTCCTATCTGTGACCGTGAGGCTACATTCCATATGGTGAATAGGCTACAGCCTGTGAACACACCTTTTAGTTTAATCGAGGTTTGACTGTTATTCACTGTGTGAAAGCAGTTGAGCAGGTGGAGTCAAGCTTAGGAATGTTTGAAAAGAATGAAAAAGGGAGATAATGCACTGGTTTGCATTGGTAGGATGACTTCTAGGGCAATCAACGGCGGTTCATGGTGAAAACAGCATCACAGCAAACGAGTGGCTCAAAACTATTTAAAGACTGACGGGAGGAAACTGTCTGAGCACAGTGTGACAAAGTTCAATCAAACAAAGCAAGAAGCCATCCTACCTCTAAACCCATCACACCTTGTTTACATGCGGGTCATGATGAAAGCAGCCGCAGCAGGCTTTAATCAGCTGCTCTCAGGTGTGAACCTCAGGTGAAACTACTCAAACGAGGTGCGAGACTCACCTCATGCCTCGGGTAGAAAGTCTCTTGCTCTCCGGGGTGAAAGGGTGTGCGTGGGACCGTCGTGTCGGTCTCCAGTCAGTGTGACAGGCTGCACTTTGGCAGCGCAGCTGAGTCCGGCGGTCGGAGGGCGGTGCTCCGACACATCAGCCGGCTCTGCAGCTACCCTGGCTGTTGTTCACAGAAATGCACGTCCCACCACCGAAACCGGCTGCTGCCCGCCCTCTGGTGACCTTCGAGGCTACCCCGAAAGAATTTCCTCACTTTGGTTTCAAAAGTATTCTGAAAGTCAACAATACAGAGGCTGCCAGGTGCAGCTATTTCCTCTCTAGGATAGTGAGCCTTACTTTGACAACACAGTATACATATTAAAAAAGTGCAGTGACAGTAGGTCGTACAAAAGAACTGAACACACAATTGCTCAGCTTTGCAGCGTCGGTGGAAAAAAAAATATATAGCTTTTCCTGCAGGATCGAATGTCGCCATCTTGTGGAGGGACTGTGGAACTCTCCGGGCAGCCCTGACCTCTGCAGGGCTGCTCAGTTAGGCAAAGTTCGCTCATTCCTCCGGTTAAAAATCGTGAAGACAGAAAAAAAAAA
>BJFM01001975.1:203740-222492 GCA_016586285.1 Arothron firmamentum | reverse complement strand
AAAAAAAAAGAAGTTGAAAGCAACTCTTTTTTGTAACCACACCGAATTTCAGAAGACCAAACTTGAATGTAACTGATTATTAGAATTGACTTTATTTAAAACGGGGTTTATGGAGAAAGCCTAAATTGCTGACCAGCTATGATGAGCAATCAATTAATTAACCCGTCTTCCTAAATTCGGAGTAACAAAAAATGTGTCATTAACTCAATTAGCACGAAGCAAATAATGTTGCGCAGTAATTGTGAATGTTGATAATACCGAACAATTTTTCCATAATTTGAATGAAATGAAAGAAAATACGTTTTTACTTGTCAAGGACGTAGAAGTTGTCTGGATGACCATGACGGGACAACACCTCCCCTCCGTGGCAGAGAGTGCTTCGCAGATCTGGGCATCATCGCCACACCCTCCGCAGAGCAGCAGCAGGACCAACATCAGCTGCAGCATCATGCGGGTTGCTCTGCTCCTTTTGGCTCTTACGGCTGTCTGCAATGGCATACTACCCGAGATCGTGCACCCAGGCATCAGTCACATCCTGGGGGATTATTATGGTCAGACGGGACAAAACCAGCTCGATGACGAGTATGTAGAAGTGGAGCAGCGGTCAGAGGATCTGCAGCAAAAGACCGAGGATGCGGTTCAGCCCGTAGGCATTTTGCTTTCTATACTAAATAATTTCCCACCTCAACACTGTAATAAGCTATAATTCAAGATGCTGGTTTGTATTATGATAACATCTGAAGTGTATGACGCAGATGTTATTGTCACATGTAGCAGTAGAAGGAGCTGGAATATATGAGTCCTGTGCTCTTTGACTGAAATCTGTCCCTGGTCATCTCTGCACATCTAGAACAACAGCCTGGTTCCTCCACCTTCGAGTCTGCAGAATGAAACTGAGCCAGAAACCACTTTGGTAGAACAGGTGTGTTTGTAAACACAGAAAACAGAGAGCAATAGTTCCTGGAATGTCCAAAACTTAACTGGTGCCCCACCTTTGCACAGGAGACAGACGGCATCACCACAGATGATGGCTGGTCCAGTGAGCTGGAGAACAATATTCAACAAGTAGGTTTACTCTCTAGCACAGGCGCTGCAATTAGAACTTGTTTCAACATGTTAACTGTTTTCTGACATTTTAAAACACATTGTTGTTTGTCATCCCTCTTGTCCCATTATCCCTCCTGTCATGTCTTTCTAGGGATGTGTGAGTGCTGAAGATTGTGAACAGGGAAAATATTGCCTTCAAACTGCACAAAACTCCAGGTGTCAGCCTTGCAAATCAGTGGATGTGGTACGTGAAAGTTCCTGATCAGACCTTCTGTCAGGTTTTGTTAAAAAGGCCTGTCCGTGCATCCTTCATTCTTACCATCAGCAGCAGCTACACTCTGACTGCATTGCAGTGTGTCTACAAGTGTAATTGGAGCGTGTCCTTTGTGAACGAGGTCCACGTAGAAGGACAGCATGTCTCAAAGTCGGACAGCAGCTGTCCCTGCAGAGGCTTCACTTTAATGCTCCTAGTTGAATCCCAAAACACACATTGTGACTTTTTTAAAAAAACAAGCGAGCAGATTTTCCCCCTCTCCCAGCCTTGTAGGAAGGATGAGGAGTGCTGCGACCAACAGCTGTGTGTGTGGGGTCAGTGCAGTCACAATGCAACCAGAGGAGAGGCTGGCAGCACGTGCCAGCGCCAGAGCGACTGCAGCCCTGACCTCTGCTGTGCCTTGCACACAGGTACGGTCCAGCGCACGCCGTTGCATTTTTGCGTTCAAGGAATCAAGTTGCTCCTCTAGAAAAGAGATCGGTGCGTCTTGTTTGTGCCTTTAGTCCTGCTCTTCCCTGTTTGCTCGGCCAAGCCTATCGAGCGTGAGCGCTGCTTTGGTGCCCCCAACCATGTGATGGAGCTCCTGTCCTGGGACGCCCGGGACGAGGGACCCAGGAAACACTGTCCATGTGTGGGAGATCTCCAGTGTCAGCATCTGGGGTGAGTCTTCATCTGAAATCCTGGATAAATTTAGTGAATGATCCTAAAATACCCAACTTTGTCCTGCCAGGCGAGGGTCTATGTGCCTTAAAGAAGAGGATTCCAGTGAAGAAGATCTGGCAGATTCCTTATATTCAGAAATAGACTATATCATTTAGAAACAGTGCTGATAGATTCAACTTGGCTTGGTCAACAGCTGAGTTTGTTGTGAAGGCTCCTGGTTGCTGGCTTCACTGAAACATGACAAAAGCATGGATGATTACTAGAGATGACATTCTTCAAATGAGCTGACATTAAGGCTTTTACTGCTCTGCACTAAAACCCAACACACTGTTCCCACAAACGAACAGACCAGATGCTCTTTTGACAAAATGCTGCTAAAAATACAAAATAATTTCAATGGACAGTAACTTGTTTGGATCCAAGTATTTACACCTTCTAGCTGTCTAGTTTGCACTTTGGCTGAATGTATTTTTGCACATTTTGTCTTAACAATAATCTGCAATCACTGTAAAAACATTTTGCACTGATATCTGTTAACACTCTATGCTACACTGAATGTTTAGCTTAAGTATCATCTGTCCATTTACTTTCAAAATGGCTGCTGTGGGAAATGTCTATTAAAAGGACAGACACATGTACTTATCGTTCTTCCCTTCTTTTTTTTAAATCACAAAATGCTTGGCATCGTTTTATGATTTGATTTCACTGCTGATTTTCATTCTTACTTTGCAAAGGAGCAGCACCTCAACCGGAACCCAACCAGCATCACTCAACTGCTGCAAGTAATGATGCTGCGATACAAGAACTAATCAAACAGTTCTGCAGTTTCCGAACACTAGAGCCATTCAAAAACTATGGAATTTTAATTTAAGGGAGCAAATATTGTTTTTCACTTTGATATACAACCACAAAAACTAAAGTTACAGGGAACAAAGTACTTTAATCTCTAAAATCCAACTTCTCACAGGTTTCAGATCTGAAAGAATACATTATTTCCTTCGGATATTGGCATTTCTACAGACTGAAGGGTCTGGTGGGCATTTATACTCCACTGCCAACAGGTAGAAGCCCCCAAATCAACCTGTCACACAGCCACACTCTCACACACGAGTCCCATTAAGATGTACACCAGTTCGTATGGTGAGGGAGGAGGAAGATAATAGTTTTAAATTAAGGATTATTACAGGCAACATGACTGGTGGCTCACAAGACCTAATTTATTGATTAAGTCTGGAGCAAAATAATTTACAATAAACAAAGATTTATGACATATTCTACTTTTTGTGTCATTGTAAGTTGTAAAAAGATTCAGTGGGACTATTGGAGGTGACTCAGCAGAGGTAAAAGCTCCTGTAAAGCACAGAGGAGCAGCCGTACAGGCAATCTCTAACAACTGACCGTTGTGGTGCTCCACCAGCAGAATGATTTACAATTTCTCCGATCTGATGAAAGAGGTGTTGACATCAGGGTGAGGTGTGGCTCGCTGTATGAGGCACGTCTAAGTCACTGCCGTGCTGTTGGTTTCAGAGTCCTTTGTGGAGGGTGAGTGGTAGCAAATACATGCGGTTCTCACACACTAGCCAGATGATCACAGCTGATTATAAATCAATACTATTGCTGAAAGAGGAAGAGAAACAATGAGAGGCTGATGTAAAAGGAGAAGTAAAGACAGAGTGGATGACCTCCTGCATGATTTCTTTTCTAACATTTCAGCATCCATCCGTGGGGCTTTCACACCCAATCGATTTGTCCTAAGGTGATAATTCTGGTATCTGCTTTCACACTTCCCTTTAGACTTTACAGTACAATACACTATAGTGCACAACAGAGTTAGAAAGCCGGTCCTGAGGCTCAGACTGGAGAGTGAGAGCACACCAGCCTCACAGCGCTGCTTGATTTTCAAGTAAGCGCCAGGCCTGACACGCACAGTTCCCGTTGCTCCTTTGCAACAGCGGCATGACTGAACAAGAAGTGCTACTCTGTGTGTCAGTCCTGTCCCGGGTCCTTGGTAGGTCCTCCGTCCAGGTAGATCTTGAGGGCCTTCTCTTTGCGAGGTGAATAACTGACACGGTGTCCAGTCTTCAGTAGCCGGCTGCTTTCCCTCTTCATGAGCTCATTGCGCTCATCCTCAGAGAGCTCCATGGGTTCCTCTGTGCTGTTTCTAAGTGTGCGTAAGAACAAACACATTTTAAAAATTTATAAGAAAATAAAACTCCCTAATCACTTGGGGGGGTGCATCCGTTTTGATTCTAACCTGTAGAAGACCACAGCACCATCATCACAGATGTACAGAGGCCACACATTCAGAGTAGAGACCTTTGGGTTCCAGTCCAAATCCTGCTGGATCTCCAGCACAGAAATATCACAAGGAAATGTTCCTCTGCCCTGCAAAGAGAAGAGAGAATTTTGAGTCAAAGAAATAAAGAGGATGAAAGAGTAAAGCAACAAACCATTAAAAGAAAAATCTATGTCAAGTAAAAGTTGCTGCATGGCACCAACCTTCGCAAAGTCCAGGTTTTCAAGGGGAATGTCACTCATTTCACCGAGCTAAAAACAGAAAACGAGCATTCACAATCAAATAATTTTTAGCAACCGTATATAAAACAAACAAACAAACACAAACCTTCTCCTTGAGCTCATCTACGCTGCTGTTCTCCAATATGACTTCTTCGAAAGGCCCCAGCTTCATCGTAGAGGGGCTCCATCTCCGGGTCAGAACAGCGAGTTGGGACATGGACTTCATCTTCTCCGATTCTAAAAAAAAAAATCATCACATTGAAGCCTAAATTCCTCTTGATGACAATGACATTATTTCTTATTTAGTTATCTAATTTTACATTTGGGCTTTTATGCATCAGATTTTATCAACACAAATACTAACATATAATTACCACTAAGAACTTCCAGGAAAACTTCCCAGTTGGAGGAGATGCTGATGTCTTCTTCATATATATGATAGTCTAGAAACACTGTGCCTGGGTTTTTCCATGTCTTCTTTCTAAGACGGACCCTAAAACAAAAAAGTTTGTTATTATTTCATGATACCTACTCCTTCACTTTACATTGTATACATCATACATGATTGTTAATATGTGGGAACAACTAAACCCACCTATCAATGTTGAGGTCAAGTTTGCACTGTTCTTTCAACAGTGGGAGCAGCTCCTCTTTAGACTGCCTGACAGTCATGCCTTTGGCAAACACCGTGTCCACGAGGAACTTGCAGGGCTGCGGAACACACGTAATAAAATGATCAGCATTTTTAAGTGTCAAAGTTTGGCAAAGTTGTTGAGCGTGGAGAGTCTTTACCTCCGATTCATTCACTAGTAGCTGGTACACCTTCACCCTGTATTCACCCTTTTTCAGAGCTCGACCTAGGCGGATCGTTATCTATGGAAAATGGGGACAAGTCCATGTTATGGTCACCTTCTCAATCACAGCAGAAACTGACATCACCAAGAAAATGTAGCAGAGATGCAGACCTTGTTGTCATCAGAGAAGGATGAAAGTGTTTCATTGAGCCGTACGCTCTCAAACTCCTGGTTGTTGGCGTAAACCCGAAACACTTTGAACTGAGTGGAGGGGACTCCCACATACGGCTCCAGGTTCTGTTTAAATGCTGCTAATGTTATCCTTTTGTCCACATAAACCACTAAACCTGGAGAAGTTCAAAAGAAATATACATTTTAAGATTAATGCAATCTTATCAAAACTTGAATAAGGACAAACGCAAGTAATATTCTATTAATTATGCAATGGTGTCAATGTTATGACGGAAGATAGTCACAGAAATGTCACAACTTTCATACATTTTTGTGGATCACACGTGGAGTCACTCTGTAAACAAGGCTCAGCTCTGAAGTACAGGTAGTGAGCCTCTCCTTTGCTCTTCCCACTGTCATCGTATTCGCTGTCTGTCCCAGAGTCCTCTTCAGCAGTGTCCCATGTCTCCTTTTTGCCCTCGTGGGCTTTGGAGCGCCGGCTACTTGTGATACTGTGCGAGTCCAAGCCATTGGCCAGTGCCAAGGGCCCGCTGTCAGCATTACACAGCGTGTCACTGCTGTGACTGGAGCTCAGGATGTCGCTGTCCACTGAGCTGGTGCTGCGGTCATTGTTGACCTCAGAGTCTGACCGCTCTTCACAGGTAAAGTGGTTCTCAGGGTCGGAGGAGGCGCCGCTACTGCCGGCAATCCTGATCCGATTCTCCAGCTCCCTGTTGTCTGCGGCCACACAGAGTAAAGAGTTTGAATCTGCGTCCTGGGTGGGAGATTCAATATGTTCAAAGTCACTGGCGTCTGAGCTTTTCTGGCTGTCACTGGTGCTGGAGCCCTGCTGCTGCTGGAGAGACAGATTCTTCAGCTTTTCTGTGCTCTCCTCCAGGATAGCCTCTACTGATTTCCTGTTCTCCTTTGACCCATCCAAGGACGCATCAGAGTCAGCGCCTACTTTTTGGCAAACAGTTCTGTTGGTCAGTGTTCCTGGAGACTGTTCAGGAAGTAAGACCAAGAGCCGGATTGTATTTCCATGACGATCCAACAGCTTCCACAATAAAGAGTCAGTGAAAGTGACCTGATGATCTGTTGACACTGAGCTCTCAACAAAAACCTGACCAATTAAATAAGAATGACAGGAAATTAATTTTTTTTAGATACACAACTGTAATCAAGCCTTGTGTATAGAAATAAAGTAAACAGACCTTGTTGCTTCTGAAAAAGCCTTCAGCTTTCAGCGTCTTATTTGGAACATACAAAAGGCGAAGGTCATTATAACAGCGCTCCAGGACCACACGCATGGTTTCTGCAGATAAGCCTGTAGCCTGGGTAGAAAAACACGCATAGGAGACTTCTTCATGTCATTGCCATCATGAACTGTTTAAGAAGAGTAAATACAATAGTCGAGAGCAAAGGATCCAAGGCGAGGAGCAAACCTGTGCAATAAGCTGCTTGAATTCTGTGATGGTCTGGTTCAGATAAGCTCGGACACTGACCGATGCGGCGATGGTCTTGCTCTCCAAATCCACAACATGAACCTTCACCATCACCTCTAAGGAAAAACACAAACATGTCAAAAATCTGTTATTCTGCTAGCAATTTCGCTGACACCTTGTATTGCATAAATCAGTATTGCACGTTTTACTGAGTAGTAAGTGCAAATAACTGCATGTGCTACAGAAACACACGATTATTTTATCTCAACTTTTACCAAAGTCTCTGACTTAACGGGAGCAGGCTACTAACCTCCAGGTTTGTAAGGCTGAAACACTTGGTCAGGCCTGCGGGTCTCGAGAAGCAAATCAAACATGTACGAAGACTTGACTCCCCCCAGCAGGAGACCCATTGGCGTGTCCTCCTCACCTTCATATGAGCGCTCCAGGTACTCATGGAACTCATCATACTTTACCAAACGACAACAGTCCAGACTCACCAACCCCTCTAGCTCCATCAGCTGTGGCAGGGGGGACAGAAATGACCACAAGCACATAAACCCCTTGTGTTGCAACATTGGTTTAAGTTCAGCCGAAGCAGTTTTACTGCAATTTTCAGCATTTTATCACGTAAGTTCCATTGTGGTGCATTTAAAAACAATGATTCAAGACTCAAGAACGCAGCAGCCGGACATAGAAAATAAAAAACAGACCTTGTATGCCATCTCTGTTGCTTCTCTTAGAGTTTTGTCCTTGTGTACTTCTAGCTTACTCTCCATCATCATCTTTACCGGATGTACGCAAAAAAGCTTTATCTGAAAATGGACAAAGACAGAAAATATCAAGCTTGTTTTAAAGATCAAAAGGGCAAGAGAAATTGAATTAAGCCAGAAAGATTGTGTACTTTGCAAGTGTTTCGCTCAATCTCTCTCTGTCGCTTCTCCTGCTCCTCTGACTCCTTCTCCTTCTGAACCAAACTCTTTATGTGTTCTGGGAAGTCTTCCACAGATAAATACTCTGGAGAGATGACAGACATGAGTAACAATAAAAATACATACTTACTCCAGGACAAGTAGACAACAAAGAATCTAGATTGTTCATATTTGATTCAATTCTTAAATCAGTGACTTACTTGCATTCCTTGAGGGGTCTTTCAATCTATAAATCAGCATATATGCATTTGTAGAGCTATATAGAAAGAAGATAAGGACCTGTTAGAGCGTGTACTGTAAAATCCAAGAGATTAAGTTGTTTCAGCCAAAGGAGAATTTGTCTACCAGCTTAAACATATTATAATTACATTAATTTTAAAACGATTATAATATTATTAAAAAACAACAACAACAACAACATGAGCCTTTTGTTTGTTTCCATTTGCTGTATGTGTTCTAGACTCTAGGCAACATGTCCAGAGAATAAAGAAAATCTGCTGATCTGCTTTAAAAATTTTCACAAAAAACGGATGGACATCTGGACAGTACAAAGGATTTGGCTCACGTCTGTTGTTATAAAAGGTGCAGAGGCAAGAAAGAACAGTGAACAGAAAACCATTGTTCTTGTACCTCCCAAGCCATTTGTAAGAATCGGGTCATGTACAGAACCAACCTTGCAAAGGCACTGGAGTAATAACCCCTGCTCCCTGAGGACCCCCCATATGTCTTCCTGATATCATCTTGAGTGATCTGTCCAATAAAAATGCAAGGAAAGAGGCTGAAAACGATCCAATAAATATGAATGTTTTGTTAAATCAAGTTGAAAGTAACTGAGTGACTCTGGTTACTCAAAGTCAAAGGCTGACCTTGCTAACATGTTGATCATTGAAACTGTACCACTGGCCATCACTAAAGGATTTAATGTGGGCATAGTAATGACCACCAGCAGCGCTCCCAGAATGGACCATAACAGAGAACAGTTCAAACGTCAGCAAACTCTGAGAATTCAGAAAGGGAGAAGGTGAACAATGGTTAATTAATAAATGGTTATCAAAGTGTTTACTGAAAACCTTTTCTGACTGACATTATCATGAGGGATCAGAGAAGTCTGTAAATCATTGTTTCCTATACTTGTATAAGTTTTCCTAGTTTGTAACCAGAATAAAAAAAAACATGTTTTGCTGTATGGTATGAAACCCAAAATAAAGACACTCCACCAGACAGGCAACTAACAAAGAAGGAGGCTTCATCAATTTCTGTACAGTAGGCAGGCAAAAAAATGTACCTTTGGCTTCAGCATTCTGTCTGCATTGTTGGTGCTATCCAAACAGATGCCTTCATCCACACAATCGTCTGTCGAAAAATCGTTGCTCATCTGGTCACTGTGGCAACTACCTTCATTCTCTGCCCCACTATCAGTGCAGCTCTCCGTCTGAGGCGACTTCTATAGCAAATGACATGCAGAACATGGTGAAAGCACACACAAGCAGCAGGATGAATTCTAAGAGCTTCATTTACTGAAAGGCATATTAAAAGAGCAGCAACAGATGGTGGCTGCTCCGAATGCCTGGAAAAACATCCCAGGGATGAAACCCCATGTGATAAGCAGCCAAAAAAAGAGAGAAAGTGTCACTTTTCAAACAACTACGACTGTATGAAGAAAACAGACACCGTTACGGCTTTTGATACCTCATCTTCCACATCAATGAACGGACTCATGTCAAGTTCCTCTGGGAAAGTCATGCGGTCGTTGAGCTTGATTCGATGCATAGTGGTGTAGTCAAAATCAAATCGCTTCAGCTGGAGCGTCAACAGGTAGGGAAAGTGCAGAAATCTCAAACCCTGTGTGGAGATGCATTTATGCAAAAATCAGTAAAGGCGGGTCAGGGAAGAGCCTTATCTTCATGAATCATGACTCCCACGAGACATTTATAATCCACTTACTTTCCGGGCATCGCATTTCTTTTGGCAGCGCTCACAGAAGTACTGATTGGGTCCGTCCAGAGTTTCTGGTTGGATAAATGCCTGCAATGCCTCTTCCTGTAATGTAAAAAC
The DNA here is from genome assembly GCA_016586285.1 of Arothron firmamentum. NCBI lineage: Eukaryota > Metazoa > Chordata > Actinopteri > Tetraodontiformes > Tetraodontidae > Arothron > Arothron firmamentum. Next base: position 212,597 of record BJFM01001975.1, on the reverse strand, counting down.
AGTTTCAGATCCATCTTTATTTACAATAAACACTAAGGCTCTAACCAAAAAATAAATAAATAAAGTTCTACAATATAAAGCTCTGTTTCTGCAAATGCTAACGAGGCTTATGACTGGTAAAAAATCTTTAGAGACACACACCACACTGCCGTAGGCCTGGCTGGCTCCGAAGGGTCGGATCACAAGAGGGATGTCCAAGTAAGTATCGATTCTCCAACTCTCGTAGCCGCACTCCAGACAGCGGACGTAATCTTTTAGCTTCCCCTGGTACAGCTGGTTGATCAGGTCAGCCTGAGGATACCAAAGCATGACAGTCAGGCTTTCCCAGCAACGTTACACTTGCAACAACACAACAATTGTTTGAGCAGTAGCCATTTTTAGCAATGCAGAGTGAGAAATGGCATGTTTCTTACTCTGCATTGCATCTTAAATGTTGGTTCAAAGAATTTCACATAGATCCGACTGCAGAACACTACTAGGAGAGGAGGCTATGCAGTTTAGAACCCTCACCGTGACCCTGGGGTTACTGACCCATTTCACTTTTCCTATAGTAGATTTCTTGTATGTAAGTAGCAATGCAGTGCAACCTGACTATTGCTGAATTTCCTGCATTCTCCTACCTGCACTGTCTGCTTCCACTTTTGCTCCAGGGCATCAAACATGACCCGACACAGCTCCTGCACATCATGCTGCTGCCAAGCTATATATATAAAAAAACAACAACAAAAACAACACCACACAAAAGGCGTCATTGAAGTTACAGATGCAAAGACAGATGTCTCATTCGACCACATGCATGAGTGCTAATAATAGAGGTGTGTCAGCTCTCACCCTCACTACTGTCCCAGCCAAAACTCCGTGTTACATCAGTGGTCTCAATTGCCCGTTTCTTACTGGTCTGCAGGAGAACAAACAATCTTTGCAGTTGGTAAGGAATACTGGTGACTGGATCCTCCTCAGACTCTTCAAACTCCCAGCTGAAATGCGACAAAGGAATTAAAAGAAAAATAAACACATCCATTCTCGAGAAATGTTACCATGAAAAATTTCACAAAAACCCTGATTTCTTACTTGTAGAGTGCATTTCTGAACTCTGGAGTCATGAACAGTGTCTGCAGAAGGCTGTTGAGATAACAGGTCATAGCCTGGTTGACCAAACCAACATAACCTGGATAAGAGCAAAAGACACGAAGTTGCATTAATGGGTCATTTTTAGGCCTGTATTTCCAGCAGGGGGTAAAAGCTCACCTGTATCAGATTTGTTAAGAATGGATGAGTAGGAATAGGTTGGACTGCTATAATCACCACTGCAGCCTACAGAGCCATCCCGGGGGAGGGGCCCGATGAAGCGCTCCTGAGCGCCATCATCCAGCCCACTGCTATCAGCAGCTCCCGATTCATCCTAAACACAAAGAAGATTAATGGGGACTTTTTTTGTTTGTGAAACTCAGGGTGGGGATCTTACAAGACTCACTGATGCAAGCTGGGGCTGTTCTCCATCTTTGTCAGTGAGATGGAGAAAATTCTTTTTCCCACCAGGCTCAAACCCAGAATCAGAGAGGGACATCTCACTCCGGTGGTCCAGTGGTGACTGGAGGGAGACACATTGCAACAAAAACATTTTGAGCAAAGACTCCTGGTAAAGAGAGAAAAACCACAGCTCAAAAGCAAGTCATGTTATTCAGACTAAACGCCGAACTCACAAGACTCAGATTCCCATTGAACCCAAAGTTCTCGGAACTGAAGAAAGCTACTGGAAGCTAACATGCACGAGACGCTGCATAGCCAAGACTCGCTGTCTTTCTCCACAGCAAGCTGAGGCAGAGTGCTGCAGTGGAAATATACAGTGGCTTAATCCACTGACCTACTCAGTGAGATAACAACAGAGACAGCACCTGGGCTTTGGCCTGGGTCGCAGCAGGATTAGGCTGTTCGCATTTAAGAAACGGGAGTATTATGTGCACATACAAATGTACACCAAATAAACTCACACCGACAAACAGTAAACACACAGAGGATTGAATGTAACATGACTGATCTCATTGAACTGCACCTTTCTGGCATTCCTTTTCCTGTATGACTGAGAACAATACTGATAAAATGATTTGTTCAAAACCTGATAACAAATGAAAGAACAACCGTGTATGTGCCTGATGTTCAGACTTATCTCAGAGCCTATCAGTTTCTCCCAGGTCATAGAGAGGTGACTGGCTCTTTTTACTGCACAACTACTAGCAGATCTGCAGTGTAAAAACTAACAATTCAGTCTCACTTGTCTGCTCGCTTCTGGTATCAGTGTTGGTATACCAAAATTGCGGGAAACTGCTGTGGCGCAACACAAACCGTAGATGAAGCAACCGAGCAATGAGAATATGGTTGGATTTTGACAGCTGGCTGAATAAATGGATTAAATCTCCGAACCATATTTGGTGCGTTTCCCCAGGCAAGCTCAAAACTGCCGTTCACATATCCAGCTTTGTGGGCCACATCTTTGTGGAGCTTGGAGAGGGTGGTAGAAGCAGGCAGGTTGAAGGTGAGCCGCTCGTTGATCGTTCTCGAATTAGTGGTGTCCTGTATTATGCACAGCACTCGAGGCTCCTCAGCAGCATTCTGGATCTGAAAGTGTATTGCAAAAATAAATTAAATGGCATTTTTAAACATCAGATCAATACAATTAAGGGTGTAAGCCTTTATAACAGTGTGAGTTATACAAAGTATGCTGTTAAACAACAGAAAAATGCCTCAGGAATTCTGATATAACAATCATTTTCGGAAAATTATAATTTAAAAAGTGTACATGATTTAAAATATACTTAACATTTATGGAATATTGAATTCAGTTAAGTATGGCCGCAAAATGCAATGTTTTTGACATAACTGACAAAATGCTAAATGCTTTTAGCATTCTGCTTTTTAAATCTACCTTTAACTGGACCTTCAAACGCAAACATTTATTTTCATCAGGTCTTGACTACGCCAACATTAGTAGGTCAGAAATGTGTGCTCCTTTTAAATTACAGCACACATCTCAGTTAAACATATATGCCGACATTATTTCACTCCAGGTCTGCTGTCTGTTAAAGAACAGTCATCACAGTGCTGTTTCATGCATCCATTTAAACTCATGCTTTAGCACTCTCCCCAAACACGAAGCAGCTACCTGAGATCTCCTCTTCAGCTCATCAAAAATACTCTTTCTGCAATTCCAAAACATATCCTGATATTATAATAATAATGGGGGGGGGCATATTCAAGCTTTTTTCCGCCACCATCTGCCTGGTAAATCCATTTTTTTGCTGGAAAATAATGATAATTAGAGGGATACGCTGTATTTCTATCGTTCCTGTTTTGCAGCCTCTCTTGGAGGTCTGTGATCTCACCTAAATGTGACTGGGGCACAAAAAAGAAGCTACCACTAAAAACATAACACACAAGTGTATTAAGAGATTAAAGGTTATTTTTACTGCGCATATAATTACAAGGTGGTGACACACAATAATGAGTGCTGTGGAGCACAGTGGAGCACTTTACAGCTGTAACTCATCATAAATACCACACAAATAATGCCTGGCTGCAATGTTGTGTACTATTCATGGGCACCTACAGTAACGTAATGTCATTATAAATGCACATGGCGGCCATTTAAATGGTCCCAACATGTGTTTTTTTTTTTTTGGGGGTGTTAGCAGGTCATTACCTGAAAACAACCAGCGAACCAACTTCCTCTTTTAAATGTCACATTAGCTACAATGGAGAAGGAAAATATCACCATGCCTTTTTTAATTTAGTCATTGAGCTCTGAAAACAATGGCACAATTTACTCCAGGAAGCACTAATAGATGTTTTTAATAACTGTTTTAGCAACATTAATGATTTCCTAAATGCTATCTCGTCTACAATAAATGTTTCACTAATGGGGATATTTTTTCAGTTTAGAAAATAAAATGTAATGTTTACACCTGAATAATTCTTTTAAAAGTATTTAATCTGGTCTAATTTTCCCTTCAGGCCTGATGTCCTTCGTCCTCCTGTGCTTGATTAAATGCTCCCGCTGACGTAAATCCGGTTGAAGCAGCTTCTAGTAACCTTCCAAATATACTCTTGTAAAATATTAAATAAGAAATTCATTGACTTTCTTGCCAGCAATAGCTACGCTGACGTCAAATGTGTTTTTTTTTTTTTTTTTTTTGGAGGGGGGTGATGGTTTACTGGAAGCGTCTTCGCCTGTGATAACCTTCCAGGGTGCAGACAAAATCAGATTTAATGTCTCCTGTATTTTATTACCATGTTGTCTTGTCAACAGAAGACATGGTTCGTCGTAATTTGAGAACCAGCAGCTTGAAGAGAGTAAACACGAGTGTGCTTAATTAATCATCAACGTGAATTCGTCAATCACATTTAAAGAAGCAGGGGACGCTTTCGTTTTAGTAGCAGAACAAACAACCGACGACGCGTTACTTAACCCTACCGAAATCCTGCTGATGATTACTTCCGTCTAGTCAAAATCAGCTAGCATTAGCCTTGGACTATGTTACATTAAAGCTACAAGTACAATTCAAAACAAGGTGCAATCCGGTCTCCGAAAGAATCATTGTGCACAGTTTAAACGAAAACTACATTCGAAAGTAACGTTAAGTTCAGCCCAACATTGCTATTAACCTCTCTGATATATATAGGTCAGCGCCATTTGATTAAATAATCTAAATATTTCTACCATGGCAATAGTTGTTGTCACCAACAAGACTTAAAGTGCTAACGCCATAGCTAGCTAGATTCTGCGAGCTACTATTACTTGCAAATTAGCAACGAGGTAACTAATGTTGACAAGCAACGTTTTCGTAAAAAATGTAACCAATTCGAGTTTAGAAGTTTATATAACGTAACGATATGCGTGGTTAAGTTCCAGTTTGCACCGTCTCCATAAACCTACTCTGTAAAGATGCTGTAAAACTAGCCGACAAGTCATGTAGCCGAGGCTAAGCTAGGCCGGCCAAGTAACTGTTAGCGTTTCAGAGTTAGCCTGTAAATAACAAGTCGAGATCACAAAGCCCTTAAGCTGCCTGTAAAAGTGTTCAGGCTATTAATGAGCGTGGTCCGCAAAGGTGACAGCTCTACAAAACAGCAAAAGGTTGATTTTTGTTCCCCCCCCCCGATCTACAAACGTGATAACCTCACCTCTTTAGGTACGAACTGATTCTCCTCGCTAGGCACCATTTCCATTTGTGCGACAGTACGAGCATCTATCCGAACGAGGATGTCAGCGAAAAAACTCTGCAGCGACCAACACAAACATAGTTTGCGCGTCGTTTGTCCTGGATTCAGAAACTCCGGGTGGCTACATTCAACTTGCCCGAAACTTGCGGGGCTTATCAAAGTGATCGAGCACGTAGCGTCCTGCTATAAACGGAGAAAAATGGCCGGTGTTTTACTCCGCGAGACTTCGCTCTGGCATTACATCCCAGCCAGAAAAACGTGCGTGATGTGTGCGGGGGCACCGTGACGTCGCCTGCGTGGTTTTAAAAGGACAGCGATGACAGAAACGCACAAAAAACACTGCTTTAATTATTTAGATGGTTCGCCTCGGGACTTCTTTTTTTTTTTTTTTTTTTCATTTCAACCTGATTCATTCTGACGAGTTCACCGAAAAACACGAAACATGACGCGTGTTTGTTCAATCAATGAACGCAAATCATGAATGCAAACATTGTCTACCAAACTAAAGGTATCCCAAATTAGGTAAGAAACTGCTGAGGGGGTCAACAAGATGGAAACACTTCATTTAGGCATGTATAATTTCTGTTACTAACTTGTATTTTTGCATCTTTTATAATGAAATTTCAGCTTTAGTCTTTGTCTGGCTGTTGCCTTGCAGACATCCATTCTCTGTTCCCGAGACTAGTCTGCTGATTATCCTTCAGATAGTGTTTCTGTCTGCAGAAGTAAGGTCAGCCAGCAGCAGAACACACAGCCATCTTCTTCTAATGTACTGTTATAATGTCTGCATTAGTAGCTTATTTATAAAGACTCTTCCAAGTTGATGCAAATGAAATTGGTTCATTTTTGTTGTGACATCATCGTTGTTATTTTCTCATTTTACATCCTGTTGTTATTATATTTTGTAAGAACTAATGCCACTTTATTTTGCTGAATTTAGAGGTCATATTTGATACATTTGTGAAGCTGGCAGGCCATCAGAGCACCAGCCGTCAACAGCATCATGGCAGTATTTAATGCAGATCAGATTGGAAATATAAAAAATGTCTAATGGCAGCAGTTTAGTTCAAAATCTGATGTGAAGAATAGTAACTACTGGCCACTGTTTCCACCATGAAATAACACAAACGTGAGGCCTGACTTTTCTCTCCCTTTAATTGCCGATTCACACATACTGGCTCTCCTCAGGGGATAACATATTCACAGATGTACTTTTTGAGATGGCGGCACACCTCGTCGTGCCACTTGCCCTGCGCCGCTACCGACAGAGCCACGCAGCTCTCCCTCTTGGTGCCCGTGGGCTGCTTCTTGGAGCGGTCCCAGTTGAAGAAGCTCACTGGCAGGCTGTTGACATCCACATACTGGCCCTCCTTCACAATGTCTGCCACCCCGATCCAGAAGTCCCTGGATGCCGGAGCGCTCTTCTTTGCGTAGTCCCTCAGTTCATTGTTTTCCAGCAGGTCTCGCGGCGTGGCCAGGGTTCCTCCCTGAGCTATGCAGTCCTCGTTTGCCTCATGGTAGTGTTTGGCCTCCTCACTGGTCAGGTAACATTTTCTGTTTGCTTTGATGCCACGAAGACAGACTGGAACAAATTAATCATCAATATTCATCATTTTTGTTTTTTAGCAGGGAAATATCTGGAATGACACAAGAAATTGTCTTTTTTTCTTTCTTTTTTTTTTTTTTTACATGGTTTAGAAGCTTACAGTCAGAACAAGTATTGAAAATAGTGGGGGTGAAAAACATAATTCTATGATTTATTTTAATTACTTCCATCTAGTCATTATAAATGTTGCTCCCCTTAGCTTGAGATGCAGCAGCACATGATTTGACATGAAGGCATTTATGATTTATTTACTTTTATGTTGACTGAGCCCAGTATTTGCATTCATCCTGAATTCCATCGGGTTTTTGGAACGGTGACAGTAAACTCTCAGATAATCTGACACATTTGAGACTAATATGTTAAATTATCATAGAAATCTTTCATGGTAGTCAAACCGCCCAGCAAAAAGGAGTTACGTTGTATTCCAAAATGTCATTAAACTGTGATTTTTGTACTAATAAACCATCTATTATCCATCTCTTCACCTGTCTGTGGTTGAGCGTACCTGTCTGCAAAGCCTGCATCTCCTTCAGTGAGTTGACCTCCTGCCACAGCTTCTCGATCTGGGACTTCATGTCGTCTCCCTCTGCAGCTGCTCCCCCCACAGAGAAGCATCCACACAGTCACACAAGTCTGGTGAACACAGGTGCAAAAAGGTTTGGCAAGGGCCACATTTGTGGATTATGTGTGCGTTACCTCCAGCCTGACGGGGTGAAATTTCCTTCCTGGTGCGGGATGGACGTTCGGAGCTGAGCTGAAGCAAAGAGAAGCAGAGGAGGAGGAGGAAGACGGGGAGGCCCGGGCGCGCCATGACTGTGGATCCTCCACCACGGGACACAGGGGTTCACCTTGTGCTGTTGTGGAAGGAACTAAACACACACGAGGTGGATGAATATATATATAGTGGTCCCCTGTGTGCCTCTCTGGTTACCCAGCATGCACTGGCTCCAGAGATTTGTTATTGCCCAACCATCGGGAAGAGGTGAGAGAGGTGAAAGGGTGGAGCGGTAAATAATGAACCCCCTGTGTCTGGCTTTTCAAAAATATTTACTCGGAACAAGTTGCACTGAGCAGTATTCCCATTTAATTCCACAAACTGGAAATCCATTGAATGTTTGACTGTCAAAGTCTTTATAGAAAACAGTAAACAGCCAGAAAACGGATCCCGGCTGTTCCTCCAGTTATCTTTCCAATCTCTCACCTTTGTAGAATATTTATAAAGTAAACCTTCTGACAGACTTGATGAAGTCCTGCTGCAGCTCGGGTTATTTTTTAGCCACACTGGTCATATAAAGACGAGACTGGAAAGTTTAGAAAAGGGCAAGGCACCCCAGTAAATGTATGTTTTCCTATTTTAGAATCTTCAGTATTTACGGTTCTGAGAATCACATTCAGTCAATGATTCATACCTTAGAATCATGTTTTCATGCTGATGTGAAAACTGTGGTGTTTTTAATAAACATGTATCTTAAAATAATAATTTCATTAAATTTAAAGTTATAGATGAGGTTAAATAGAGGATAAGCTGAATTTTTTTTTTATTAATTTAGATAATAATCTTATATTTTGCTGCTTTCTTTGAGTTTCTGCTGACAATTCTGTGTTAAGGTGAAATGTCTTGAATTGTGCTCCAGGGCTGATTTAGTTTTTCCTTCTGTTTGTTTGTTGCCATCTGGTGACAAACTAAGGAAATATACAGAATGTCAAATGAACAAAAAATGAATTAAGTTGATTTACATGTAAACATGATGCAAGTATTTATCAGCCCCAGATTAAAGGCACTAATGTGACACAGAAAATATTTAAGTAAGGAATTTGAAACGTAAAATTGGGGGAAAAAATGACAGATGACTTTGCAGAGACATTTATTTAAGTAAATAGACACAGTGACAAAAATATATAACTACATTTAAACCACCAAATATATGTGAACACTACAACATTAAAGAATCTGCTACACTTCTTCTTTTATTTCTCTCTCTCTCTCTCTCTCTCTCTCTCTCTCTCTCTCTCTCTCTCTCTCTCTCTCACACACAC
>BJFM01001975.1:127554-193360 GCA_016586285.1 Arothron firmamentum | reverse complement strand
CCCCCCCCCCCCCCCCCCCCCCCAAACAGGCTCCCTTGCATGGCTGGATGGCTCAGATATTAGCTACAGTAACTGGGTGAACACTCCAGATACGGAAGCAGCCTGTGGACATATACTGAAACATTCAGGTTTTCAATGGGAAGCCAAAGTGAACTGCAGCCAGGAGCTCAATTTCATCTGCCAGTTTGGTATAGACTCCTAAATGTATCAGTTATATTATTAAACATATAATACATTGCTTCCTGTATGTTATTGTCGATTTTTCCATTTAGAGTCGGAGAGATCCATCACGTGTGATGAGCAAAATGCAACACTGCAGTGTGGTTCTGGCCAAGTCATTGAGATAGATGACAGCTTCTATGGTCGAAAAACAATTCACTACTGCCGATCTAAACTTACAACCTCACCCGCATCCTCCCAGGAGGAGTGCAGCTGGGTGGATGTCACAGAGTCCATTACAGGTAATATCATTAGGTTTTCTTTAATAACCATTAGATTTATAAACAGATAACAGTCTGCATTAACAAAGAATAATCATTCTAAGGGAAGTTTTGGATCAGCTGTACAGTGTTAACATGAAAATTAAAAGCAGTTCGCTGTCGTTTCACCTTTAAAGAAATGAGCAGATAGTTTCTTTACAAGCTATTATAAAAGAAAGAAAACATTGTTTACAGGATGACATTTAATAGGCTCAAAACTGAAGTGTTTTAATTACATTATCATTACAGCCCATTGCCATGGACAACAGTCTTGCCAGGCTTCAGTCAAACTGAGCTCTTTTGGACAGCCCTGTCCTATGTTGGGAAGCTATCTGTCCATAGAATACCACTGCAAAAATGGTCAGATTTTTCAGTTTCTGATTATTATATTTTTGATTACGGTATGTCAGAGTGTGTGTGTGTGTGTGTGTGTGTGTGTGTGTGTGTGTGTGTGTGTGTGTGTGTGTGTGTGTGTGAGAGAGAGAGAGAGAGAGAGAGAGAGAGAGAGAGAGAGAGAGAGAGAGAGAGAGAGAGAGAAGAACTCAACTCAGGTCAATAAGGTATAATTTTTTTCTCTTAGGTCTCCAACTTTTGTTGACAAAGTTAGCAGCTGTCTTTGACAATGTCACCATCACTGTCAGGTGGCTTCTTCACCCTTTTGAAGGAAACCTTACGTGCACACTGAACGCTGGAGATGGCCACACCATCGATCCATACAGTCCAGTAAAGTGAGGAAGGATCAGCATCCAGCTAGTACTATTGCACTTACACATTTATTGATTTTTTTGTTGGTCCACAGATTGGAGAGTACTGTGATGCACAGATTCAATCATCCTGGTGTTTTTACGGTCAGTGTGGAGTGCTCTACAAGTGACTGGCATGTAACAGCAGAGAAAACCATAACCATACAGGAACCTGTCAGAGAGTTAGATGTCATTAGGTGCTATAGGACAAACGTGTCAACAGATGGCAATAAATGCAACGTGCTCAGTGATGGGCCTGTTCACATCCAGGTTAAGGTTGAGCAAGGTGAGTGTGTTAAATATCAGGTCACCCTTCCCCAAAAAGTTATCTAACAAAAACCACATAAAGATATGATTCTTCCCCCTAATCAAACAGGAACAAATGTTTCTTATGCAATTCTTCTTGGCGATGAGTTGCTTGCGAACTCATCCACGGAAAGAGGGACCACGCCCCATAATATCACACTGAGTGTTAACGTGATGGAGAAGCTTGGACCCGGCTGCAACAATCTAACCTTAACTGCCTCGAACAAGATCACAGGTCACCCAGTGTCCACAGGACTAGAGCTGTGTGTGCTGGAGCCCGTTGAAGGCCTGCAAGCCTCCATCGTAACAGATAGAGATGATTGTCCAGATTCGATGGATCTCATTATTAGTGTTTTGCTGGAGAAAGGAGCCCCTGTGGAACTGCTGTTCAGTTTTTCAGGAGCCACTGACACTCTCTCTGAAACCAGAGACATGTTTAACAGCAGCTCAAGATTATATACATTCTCTAGTCCACTCGAAGGTAAGCCAGTGTCACCATTACATGTCTAGGGTGAAAAATTTGGCAGCATCCTTGAGTTAGATAGTAGATTGTCAGAATAAATACCTGCCCTACAACCTCTCCCTTATCAAATCAGTCAGACAGTGTTGCCTGCCAGAGAGTAAAATAGTTTTTTCCATGATGAATAGTACCTAATACTCGTGCTTAAAGATAAATCTATTTTTGATGAAGGATTGTTGAAGGTGAATGTACGAGCCATGAATGCCTTGTCTGCCTCTGATGCGGATGTGGACTTGAGGCGCATACTGCAAGCTTGCCAGAATTATTCAGATCGTTTACTTGATGAATCTGGAAATACAGTATGTAGAAGAAGAAATATTTCCCCATCATTACATCAGGAACATGTGCAGGTGTTTGAATGCTAATAGCATGATTTTCTGAAAATCTCCAGACTGGAAATATGAGCATCAAGGATGTGAAAATTATTGCCACTCCAGATACTTTGATTGACAACAGTCAAAGTGTGACTCTACATGTAACTGGAGCTGATTTATCATCAGGCAATGGACTCACATTTCAGTGGAAATGCCGTAAGTACAGTAATTCAAATTTACAGTCTGACTATTGAGAGCAGCTTGTTGTTACTAAGATCTGTGTTCTTCATTTACAGGAGGAAATTGCAAATGCAGAAACAAAACAAAGGGTGACAGTCACACTATTGAGAAAGACTGTCTCCCAGATCCCTTTGATATGTTCAAGTATGTTGTAACTATAAGAAGAGCAACCTGGTTTAGAAAATGGGTTCATCTTGGCTCAGCTTCAAAGTGCATTAGTGTGGTTCCGAAGGAATTTACAAATGTCACCATCAGGTATGTTTTACAAAATAGCCTTAAATAACTTTTCCGTACCGGTTTTGACAGAGGGTTTTATTCATGCAGGTGTGATGATTGTGCTTCGATCAACGTGAACCACCATGTGAAACTAAAGCTGAACTGTGTTGCAAATTGTCCAGATGTGGTTTGGTCTATTGAAGATCCCAAACCAGTAAGTATGCAAAATGAACAGTGGATTTTTGGAATATAACAAACAACTGATAAGAAATCATCTTCTTCTAGGATGGACTACAAAAATGTTACTTAAAAGCGAGAAGAAAGCCACTTATTGGCAAGCAGGAAGGCAACACTGAATATATTATCCACAGTCAGCAGCTGAAACTTTCAATGGAGACATTGAGCAACATCACTGTGATTGTTTATGGTCTGTTTTCATTTCATGATCATTGGTTTGCATAGTTTTTTTTGTTTTTTTTTAATTTATTAATTACATTTTCTGTGTGTTTTTATTTTTTGACAGGGAAAACAGAGTCAGGTTTTGTCAATTACACTCTACCAATACCTGATGTAGAACCAACAAAACCACTGGCAACCGAAGCACCTGTAGATCCCAGCCCTCCTTCCTGTAGCATCTCCCCACCTTCAGGAACGGTTCTTGATGCGTTTGACATCACCTGCAGAGCGAGCTCTTTCTGCTCTACTGGCTGTTCATACTGTTTCAAAACAGACACAGGTGAAAATTCCTATTTTTATTTCACTGAAAAATAGGGAAAAAAAAATCCCCGAAGAACTGGAAGAATTCAGCATAATTTCCATTTGATATGCAACCATTTCTTGTTCTTTTAGGTAATCATCTACGCTGCAGTACTGCAGCTGAGGTGAAATCTGTGTACTTGCCTCTTGGAGACATGAACAATAACTACAGTTTGACTGTTGTGGTAACTGTAAAAAATGAACATGGGACAACCACCACAACTGTCCCGACTCAGGTTTGTTTTCTTGTGTATCTCACGTCAAGACAAATTAATGAAGCCTATGAATGATTGTGTCTGTTGGTGTTGATGAAGGTGTGGAAAAGCAGCAGCTCCGTGGAGGCTCTCCAGACTACATTGGAAGACACAGTGAGTCAGTTAGAACAACAGGGTCTGCTCACTGGTGAGGCTCTTGGACAGATTTTCACCTCAGTTTCTGATATGCTGAACACTGAGGCTAACCAAGATCAGATGGGTGCAAGGATGGAGGTAATATGGTGGTGTTTGTGAGGCATCCTTCTGTCTCAGGTGAAGTGTATTGCGATGATAACACTCACTTTACCTTTCAGCTCAGAGAACAAATGTTGACCAAAATGAGCACAGTTCTGCTGGACTCACCCAGCAACACAACTAATCAAGTGGAAGTGACAGCCAGAGCTGTTGCAGGACTCACTCAGTGCCCGGAGGAGCTCACTCCAGCTGCACAGGTACTGCAGAAATAGAATGTTGAGTTTGACAGGAGCCATGGACTCTCTGAAACCAGAGACATGTTTTATAGTAACATTAAAAAATATACACATTCTCCAATCCACAAGAAGGTAAGCCACTGTTATGATTATAGTGGGTGAGATGTGGCAGCATGTATGCTTGAGATAATGGTTGTCGGAATACATACCTGTCCCACAACCTCTCCCTTATCAAACACTCAGATAATCTACAGCTGCAGCCAACCAGGTTTTTTCCATGATGGCATCCACACTTATTCCCACTCCAGGTTTTTCCACATAATAGATCTATCATGAAGTTAGCACTGGAAATGGAAATTTGTTTTGACACTGCAGTAGCACAAGATCATGGTTGATGAGAATTACACACTGTGTATGCATCAATAAACAGATACTTTCTTTAAGGACTTAACCTACCTTTAATAGTGGGAGAGTAGTGGTAGAAGTAGCAGCAACTCCAATCTGTGGGTTTCCTTACAGGAAGAAGCTGGTTCTCTGTTGGTAGACCTCAGCTCTGCCCTCAACACTCTCACTGTTAATCAGGACAATGTGGATGATGGGGAAGTAGTTGAAGCAGCTACACCTATAGTTGAGGCAGCCAGTAACATTTTGAATGTCTCATCAAGTGTAAGTTCAAATCATAAATGCTGTTGATGCAATATTCTCCTTCAAGTATGTAAACAATATGTAATGCTTCTCGTTAGAAAAAAGTCTCAGATTTTCTCCTCACTGGGATAGACAATGTTCAAAGTGCTCTGTTGATTAATAAGAAATTGAATGGGGAACCAGCCATCATTGATTCTGGTCAGATCAGTGTTTACGTTAACAGGTGAGCTATCACTGACGCTGAAGCAACCACTTCATACAATGGGCTGACAATAAGAAAATGTGATTTATTTTACCTCTTTCAGAGTATCTCCAGCAAACATGCAAATGCAGGCTATAACTGTCCAGAAAAACACCTCCTCAAAGTTCTCCTTCCCTGCCCTGCCGGCTCATATTATCTCTCCAGAAGAGCCAGTGGATGTCAGAGTAAGTATTTGTGTGTTTTTGTATGTCTGTACAATAGAATCTGTTGCACAACTTAGTTATGGTTTTAATTAAAATGGCTTATAAAAGCCTTTATCTTTTTCAATGTTATTATATCGAATTATTTAGTTTTATGTATTTTTGGAACTATTTTTGCATTTTATGCATGAAATGGCCAAACATACAAAGCGTGCATAGCAGAATAATAACTTTGCTGTATTCTTAATTTCTTTTAGATGATGAGTTTTGAGACAAATCCTTATTCTTGGAAAGAGGGAAACATCACAGGGACGGTTGGATCTGTCTCTCTCACCCGAATGAATGGCACTACCATCTCTGTACACAACTTGCCTGAAGAGATTGAGGTAGGATTTACATTTGGTGAGGTCTAAGACTACATTTGGCACTCATAAACCAAATCATGTAATTACTCCCTTGCTAGATTCTACTTCCAAGGCTTGATCTTGGGAAAGAGAATATTACTGTCCTGGACCTTGCCAATTTCAGCACAGTCATAATTGATGTTCCTTCACCGGATGTAACACTGGTGCTGAAAATAGACCCATCTGATGACATTTCCTTTATGCTGTTCCTGGGATATAAAGAGTATCCAACTGATGACAAATATGTGGCTAAGACTCAGATTCCTCTGAAGAATTCCACAGAAGGTAAAAGTGAACCTGTGATCAGTGTGATGGAGAAGCCAACTCTGGTGCCATATTTTTATTGCGTAATCTTGTAATGAGGATCACACATTCACTGACAAACACATGTGTCCTTTGTGAATATGTATGGCATTTTAACAAAGAGGAAAAATACACTTGGGTGCTGAGTCCCAACGACAGGACAGAAGATGTTGGAGTTCACTACCTTGTTGTGAAGCCTATTGTGGAGCCGGGCATCAAATCCATCAATGCCAGTGTCGCAGTCATTTCTATTGCTGCACAGTGTAAATACTGGAATGAAACTCAGTCTTCATGGAGTGAGGATGGCTGCAGGGTGGGTTACAAAATACATCCATCTGCCATGGTTGAATAAATGCAATTTAGATGTAAATTTTAATCAAAGGGTGTTTTTTTTAACAGGTCGGGCCTCTTACCACACCGTTTGTCACCCAGTGCCTCTGTAACCACTTAACTTTCTTTGGCAGCTCTTTCTTTGTCATGCCTAACTTAGTAGATGTTTCGCGCACAGCAGAACTTTTTGCCACATTCACCAACAATCCAGTTGTGGTGTGTTTCGTGGGGGCCATCTTTGCTATTTACCTCCTTGTGGTTGTGTGGGCGTGGAGGAAAGACATCCAGGACTCAGCCAAGGTAAATCACGCTGAAGACTTCACTTTACTGGCTTTGGTGAAGTCTTAACTTCAACAGTTATCTAATCAAACAGGAAATGCAAACAGTGGTGTCTGCATTTAATCTCCACTAACTAGTCTTACAAGGTATTAAATAATATTAGCAAATGGCATGCTTTAATCTCCAAAGTAATCCATGAATGTACTAAATGAAATATTAAAAAGAAATAGAACAATAGATAAAACATACCAGATTGCTTGCAAATTTTGAGTCATTACATATGGTAATCAATATGTGTATGAAAGACATTTAAAATTCATTTAATCATCATTTATCACATTAGGATGTTAAAAATAAAAGGGAAAAAGTGAGGGATTTGTGAGAAATGTTCTTTGACCGATATGCATACGCCAATGGTTTCACATTTATTACAACTGTCTTCACGTGCACTTCTAGGTGAAGATAACAGTTCTGGAAGATAACGACCCTTTGGCTGAATATCGATATCTGCTGGTTTTCAACACAGGCCATCGGCGTGGTGCAGCCACCTCCTCTCAGGTCAGATATACCCTTTAAGCCTTACAGGTTCTCGGTGTTGCGCATTGTTTCATGATATTTACGCTCATATTTGGACCTATATATAATTGCACTAGGTTACAATAACTCTTCTGGGCACAGAAGGAGAAAGTGAGCCACACCACCTCACAGACCCTGAAAAGCCAGTGTTTGAGAGAGGCGGGGTGGACATGTTTGTGCTGACCACACACTTTTCCCTTGGAGAGCTCCAGAGCATCAGGCTGTGGCATGACAACTCGGGAGCATACCCTGCATGGTACTGAGACCATGGTTAACTTTATTGTGCCATATGCTGCAAGCATGGTATTAAACTTTTGATGATAAATGCAGGTATGTTAACAAAGTAATCGTGCAGGATCTGGAAGGTGGTCAGAAATGGCACTTCCTTTGTAACTCCTGGCTGGCTGTAGATGTTGGAGAGTGCAGTCTAGATAAAGTCTTCTCTGTTGCCACAGAGATGGATTTGAAGAGGTTCAGGTAACCCTCAAAGCAAACCACTCACATGTTTCTAAAGCAGAAATTTAGAGTTTCTCCAAACTTCAAATGCCCGTTTTCTGCAAATATTTTCAGTAACTTATTCTTCATGAAGACAGCCAAGGATTTTCAAGATGGCCACATATGGTTTTCTGTCATCAACCGCCCTCCTTGCAGCACTTTCACTCGTGTGCAACGTGTATCTTGCTGTTTTTCCCTGCTGCTCTGCACTATGTTGACCAACATCATGTTTTGGGGCATCCCCACTGACCCCTCTGAGCAAACCATGGATCTTGGTAGGAAACACCAACGCAATACTAAATGGACAAAATGTTCTAGAGCAAAATACCGTACCACTTTGTATATTGTTTATCGCCTTCATGAAAGAGGTCAAAAAGACCATGGCATTGACAATTACTTATAAAGCCAGACAATTGTGCCATTGATTCAATATGTTAAAGGATGTACACTTTCTTCAGGCCAAATTCTGCCAAAACTTGTTTCTCTTTGCAGGTCATATTGAATTCACCTGGCAGCAGGTCATGATCGGAGTTCAAAGCTCTATCATCATGTTCCCCATCAATCTGCTTATTGTAAGTATCTTCAGAAACACTCGTCCACGGGAAAAGGATACCAAAACACATGCATCTAATCAGGGGAAGACAGGTCGAATTTCCCCGTCAGAGTCCTCCTCCTCAAATAAAGAGTTAAAAGACATCACACCAGACACCGTGATCAAAGTTAGTGTTTTAATTCGTGATTTAAAGGTTATCAATAACTCATATTTTAAGTAAGTGTTGTGTTTATTTTTTAGGACATTAAGAGAATTGCACAGTCACTGTTAAAGGCCATGAAGAGTCCAGTGCCTGACATGGAGCTCCGACCTGGTCAGCAGGTGGACATCAACACTCTCCTGTCTCTGTTGGAGAACATCATCAGACTGCAGAACCAGGCTGCTGGAGACTTCTACAAAGATGATATCAAGAAGGATCACTCCAAGATCCTCAGTTTGCACTCAGTCAATCTAAAAGGTAGTCAGCATGATGGTTTAGATTTTTCAGGCTGGTTTCTTACACCATCTTGGATTGGCACATCATATTAGTTGTTTTTGATGATGTAGCAGTTAGATAATTGTATTAATAAATAAATAGGGTCCTCCTCTATAGGTGTTGATGATTAGGCTGATGTTGGCTTCTATTTAACTACTCCTGCATTTCCTGTGGCCAGAAAACAGCATTTTTGGTAGTCCGGAGAAGACCTCTGAAGAAATTCCAAAGAAGAGCGACAACAGTAGATACCTTTACAGGCAGCTACATTGTGTTGAGAAGGAACTGGGTTTGCTGGGGCCTTCTGGTTTTCCATACCCAGACAGGTACAACACAGCCATGCAGCAAGTCCGGGGAATTAAAGGTCTGTTGGAGGTCGATCACCCGCCATCCAGCCTAGAAACAGCTCAGATCAACGGCAGCACCAGCCTAGAAGAGAGCAGAGACTCACCCAGGAAATGCTGTCACGGAGGGCTGCCTTGGTGGTTTGTCTTCGTTGGCTGGACATTGGTTATTGCTACCAGCAGTGTGTCCGGGTATTTTACCATGATGTATGGACTGACGTATGGGAAAGAGCATTCTATAAGCTGGCTCATCTCCATGCTGGTTTCATTCTTTGAGAGCCTGTTTATAACTCAACCTCTGAAGGTGAATTACCTTACAGTTCACGGTTACCATGCACAGAAATAGACTTATTTAGTCTCAATGAAATTATCCATTTATAGAGATAAGAGTAAAATGATTCTCCTTGTGAGTTGTGTTAAGACTTCTTCAGACAACGAACCCAACATATATATGTCATCAAAACAGTTATTCTCCAGTAAATACAACTATAATTCTTCAGGTCCTTGGTTTTGCTGCTTTCTTTGCACTCGTTCTGAAGAAAATTGAGCAGGAGGAATTTGGAGAACCACAGATAGATGAGAGTCTGCAATACACAGGTACTTTGACATTATTATTATTATTTTTTTTTAATTTGTTTGGCAAAAAATTACTAAAAAAAAACAACTATATAATTTTCTTTCTCAGATCCTGACAAGATGTGTGCAGTGAGAAGGGACAGCACATGCAGCTTTTATCAGCCACCGCCCCCCACTGACATCGAGAGGATGAGAAACAACATGATTAAAGAGCAGAAAGTCTTTGCTCTCATACGGGAAATCCTCGGTAAGAAAACCACTTTGGTACTTGACAACAAGGCATATAGCAATCATAATGTGAGCCTCTAAAACTCTGCTTGTGGTTCAGCATATGCAGGCTTTATGTGGATGTTGCTTCTGGTGGCATATGGTCAGAGGGACCCCAACGCTTTCTTTTTGACCCAGCACATACGACAGAGCTTCAGCAAAGACATCTCAGACAGCATGAGCATTCAGGATGTGTTTAACTGGGCAAACACGACCCTGCTGAGCAATCTGTTTGGGGAGTACCCAGGTAAGGTCGTTATAAAGTTTCAACATTTTTTTAATTCACTTTGCTTTTAGAAAACTGATAAGATATTTTAAAATCCAATCTGTTTATATTTGCGTATAAATTTGCATCAAAACTGCATTTTAGGATTCATTACAGATGGAAATTCAAAGCTGGTGGGTAATGCCCGCCTTCGCCAGGTGAGGGTGAATAAAGACTCCTGTCACGTGGCTTCTTCAATGCAGCAGCATGAGAGGGACTGTCATGCTCAGTACTCCTGGGAACTTGAGAACATGGGCTCTTATGGTCCAGGCTGGAGCGATATTGTGGTTGATAACACCTCTCAGAACCTTGACAGTGCATGGATGTACCAGTCTCAGGGTAGACTGAGGGCCTACCCAATCTGGGGCAGCATGATGCTCTATAGAGGAGGGGGGTTTGTGGTGGATCTGGGGCCAGATTCACAGTACTCCAGCAGGTTGGTGTTCTAATATTTTAACATAAAACTAAGGGCGTCTACCATATTCAATACAAAACATTCGGTTGATCACATTCTTTTATGGTAACACCCGGATTGATCTCATGCAGTGTTCCTGCATTAATGATGTTCCTCTGTAGAGTTCTTCAGTATCTCTATGACAACACATGGATTGATGTGTACACCCAAGCAGTCTTTGTGGAATTCACTGTGTACAACGCTAACGTCAACCTCTTCTGCATCGTAACCCTTATGTTTGAGACCACTGCTACCGGTACGTAGCCCATGTTCAACAGTTACGTAGAAGCTTTAATGTTGTTTAAAGTCCCTTTGTGACTTTCACCACAAGGAGCTTTCCAGTTCCGCAGTGAGCTCCAAAGTGTGCGCCTGTACCAGTCCACCGGTGGCCTTCACATCTTTGTTATGGCCTCTGAAGCTATCTACTTCCTCTTCATCTTCTATTACATGGTTGTCCAGGTATGAATGTATATGATCTTAGTTTAATCGGTATCACCGGAACTGATATTTTCACACTGCTAAAAATGAATGACACTGTCCATTCCTGGCAGGGGAAGCTGATGAGGCGGCAAGGATGGGCTTATTTCAAAGGTAAATGGAACCTGCTGGAGCTGGCAATCATCATCCTTAGCTGGAGTGCACTTTCTGTCTTCATCAAGAGAACTTTACTAGGAAAACGAGACATTGAGTACTACCAGAACAACAAAGATCAGTAAGGAAAACAATAGTTTTTGCAGCTTAATGTGTGTGTGTGTGTGTGTGTGTGTGTGTGTGTGTGTGTGTGTGTGTGTGTGTGTGTGTGTGTGTGTGTGTGTGTGTGTGTGTGTGTGTGTGTGTGTGTAGCAGGGATACTGCGTTATAATATAATAGCAAAAACTTTTTACTGTTTACAATGTTTTTTTGTTTTTTTAAAAAAATACTGCAGTGGTTTCTCAGTTTCCATTGTTAAAACAAGACTGTGTTCTCTCATGCAATCTGTAGATTTGCCAGTTTTCACGAGACAGCCAAGGCAGATGCAGTGCTGGGGTATCTGATTGCCTTCCTGGTGTTGTTGGCTACAATCAAGTTATGGCACCTGCTGAGACTGAATCCAAAGCTGCACATGATCACAGCCACACTGCAGCGAGCCTGGGCTGATATTTCAGGCTTCCTGGTGGTCATAGCCATCATGTTTCTGGCTTATTCCATAGCTGTGAGTGGTTTCCCACAACTAACATTAACAGGCTGCAGTATATGTCCTTCTGGGCTGCCTAGTAACACAGAGATCATCTGTATACTTTTCAGTCTAATCTGATGTATGGCTGGAAGCTGTACTCGTATCGGACTCTGTTGGATGCCACACAGACCATGATTAGCCTGCAGCTTGGCATTTTCAACTATGAAGAGGTCAATTTTTAGATTATTATGATCGTACCAGAACAGAAAATGACAGTTTTTCTTTTTACCTATTTCTTTTGTGTTATCTTTCAGGTTCTTGACTACAATCCAGTAGTTGGTGCATTCCTCATTGGCTCCTGTATTGTGTTTATGACCTTTGTGGTGCTCAACCTCTTCATCTCTGTCGTTCTGGTGGCATTCAGTCAAGAGCAAATACATCACAAGGTAACTTGCTCATGCTGACACTTTATAGAAAATAAAAAAACCCATATTCTTGAGTGTCGATCCTCTTTCCAAATCTCTTTATGTGTACAGCCATCAGAAGAGGAGGAAATTGTGGACTTGATGCTGATGAAACTCGGCAGCCTGTTCGGTCTTAAATGTAAGAAACAAGGTGGAGATGGCTGAAAGGAGAAGGCAACCTTTTCTAATGATGGCCCTTCAACTATTTCTCCTGGAAACAGTTAAAGTTTTTCTCATTGAATACTTTGATGGAGTTATGGTTTGCTCATAGCTTACTTGATTTAAACTATCCTTGAGCTTTCTGACTCAATAGTGAAGCATTAATGTGCTTTTGTTCATGTTTAATGAATAGAGAGTATAATATAGTCTTATAAATAAATATAAAGTCTTGAAATAGTCTTTATGTTTAAAATATTGATTTAGTTATTGTATATTTTGCTCTGGTTAATTTAAAAAGTGTCTGTTGCTGTTGTAGATTGCACCAAATGTGAAGACATCAATAGAAATAGTGATAGCAACATACCATAATGTATAATACACTGTGGCAAAGAATCATAAAGGCAATGGTAGTGCTACTTCCTCCAGAAACTTCTTGACTTGTCTAAATGTTGTTTGTTTTTTCTGCTTTTTAATGATTCAATGATTCTGTGATTATCTGTTTCACTTTCCTTTGTCGATCTTTTTCGCATGCTCCTCAGCTAACCAAATAATTTTTGCATTTAAGAATGTACCATATTAATGGCCTGCATATATTCTACGTCCTTCCACTGGTTTGACTCCAACTGCTGCTGCAGACCTGTTTACCTGCTATGTTTGACAAACATCTGACAATGAAAATTCTCCTGTCTCTGAAAATGGACGTACACTGCAAAAACCCGGTAGATCTCATATTCTTTGTAAAATCTTAGATTGCGTAAAAAAGGAAGGAAACTTGGACGTAATCGCGAACACGAACCGTTGGTTTGCGTATTGCGTCATCGGCGTGGGCGTGGCTGTCCGCAGCTCGCGCTGTGTGCTGACAACAAACATGCGTCGTAGGCGGGCAGAGGGGGGAGTAGCTGCACGCCAAGGGACCGTGGAGACATCTAGCCAACGAGAGTAGCAGGTTCAGTACACCTACTACTGCTGTCTGCGCAGCTTTGGCTGGTTTAGAAGACGACAGAAAGAAAAGAAGAACTTCCAAAGATCACAGTGAACGTGAAAGAAGGTGTCCGGTTTCTCAGATAGAGGGACGGCGATGCCCTCTGACTTTATATCCTTTTCCAGCGTGGACCTCGACCTTCATTTTCCCAGATCCCTGTGCTCTGAAGGTGAGTTTTCCTCTGTCTGACCTTAATGTTTACGTTATTGTTGCTGTTAGTGCGTTAACTTTGCGAGGGTCTTCCCTGTCACTTATCCAGCGCCGCACTGTCACGTGTCTGAGCCGTTGAGGCGGTCATTAACTGGAGTTTTCTCCGAGCGTCACCGCTGGTTACAGCACGTTGTTTCCCGGATCGGCGTTAACCTGGTGAATTAATTTTCTGGTGCGAAAGTTGCAAACCTGAACCCTCCAGTAGCTGCACTCACACCGGTCAGACCAGTTTCTTTCTCTCGATTTGGAAGGCAGTGTGGTCTGTTGTCTCTGGGTTGTTTGTATATACACCTCCATCTAAAAAAAAAGTCATCCATACACCGCTGACCCTGAGAGGTGATCATGAATATGGAATGTGTTCTCTTCAGAGACAAGTACACTTGTGTAATTAAAGTGGATCAAGGGCCTTTGCCCATTCACATTATTTTTATTAAAGTGGTTAAACATTAAGACATTTTTTTAGTAGATACAGTTATGTTCACATTATGGAAAACATTAAACTGCATTGCTAAAAGGCTGACTAAATTTTCAACAGTTGTCTGTGCCCTGGATTGACTCCATCATGCATGATGCATCAGTTTTCATTGGAAGTGTGTCAGCTGTCAGAGAAACCATGCACAATGATACTAGCACAGAAAAATTAGCTTTGATAGCTGTGTCTTTAATTTTTGTAGGCAGCTGGGAAAAGGTCACATTAGTAAGCGGTGGCTAAATCCTCCAATGCTCTTCAAGAACAGGCTTAGGTTTATCATGTTTACATTGGAAATTTAGAAATATCTGCACCATGATTCCTATTTGCAACTTGGCAACTGACAATAAAGGTAAGAAAAATGGCATGGCGAAATATTTGGGAAGCATCCAAATAAATTACTTGTACATCTTCAGTAAAAGTCAAGAGCAGCCACTTTAAAAGATTTGGCAGGAGCCCTGATTGGTACACAATCACATCTTCACTGGCTGAAGCAGCTGTGATCATCCCAAACGATGCTAAAGTCAAGAAAAGAATTCTTTACTTTCCCTCAGATATTATATATAAATGCTTTTCGCTAAAGTAAAATGCGGAATACATATTTTTAGCACGTTGGATGGTCCAGGGAATACAGAGGAAATGCAGGGCACGGTAACAATAGCTCTCAGGACAGGAATGCATATCAATGGCTGAGTTAAGAGACATCACAAAACTTATTTCCCATTAGAGGTAAGAATGTTCCCGTAAATTCTGTCAGACCACAAATCTTAACATAGGTCTGTTTTTTTGTATTGACACCACCAAAGCTGGGACAATCATTAACTCCCTGGTTGCTTGGTGTGTAAACCCAGGCTTAAATAGCACTCTATTAATATTGACTCTGCTGTGTTAAGCAAACTTAGCGGCATGCGCTTAAAATACTTGATTGCCTTGAAAGCTTGTTGATATCTGATGATGAAAGGAAAAAATAGTGGCAAAATGCCTGAGGGAGGGGAAATGTAGTTAATGTTCATAAATCCTGCCAGCTGGGCTAGTGTCTTTATATAAATTAAGAAGGGAAAATTGAACTTTGGTGTTATTGCCTGATGGCCCAAAGCCTTGTGACATTGAGATAGTTTTTATTTAATGTTTGATAGTCCAGAACATTTGTGTGCTCGTCCAGTGTTTTGCAGCTGCCAAATACCGGTAAGTCACAAGTGTGTAGTAAATACCTGCAGAGGTGATATTTTGACCTGGGCCCGATTAGGCTTTTTACTGAGGTTTGAGAATTGTTAATGATTAATGGAAGAGATTTAAAGGACAATAAAGTGGGGCGAGTAATTTGTGACATTGCAATTGTTTTGGTCACAACACAGTGATGTTAACAGTAATGGGACTCCCTCCCCCCTATTTTTTTGAAGCTTTTAGCAAAAGTTATTTTGGGATTCCTTTATCATATATCGTTATTAGCAGCTGCCATGTTAGCCACAACTCAATATAGTTTTTAAATTTTTTATCAAGAAAAGCATCTAATTATCTATGCATGTGTTAAAACCAATTTACTTGGTTGTGTGCCATTATTTTCCAGAAGAAACAATGGAAAAATGGCAGATATATTCTTTGTGGTAGTTTTGTTTGTACTATTGAGAGCACTTTAATAGATTGTAATGACGTACGTTGAGGTTATCAGCAAAACCATAAAACTTTTATAAGTATGTTGCCGCATTTACTTTGATTTTTTTT
Source organism: Arothron firmamentum (assembly GCA_016586285.1). Lineage (NCBI taxonomy): Eukaryota > Metazoa > Chordata > Actinopteri > Tetraodontiformes > Tetraodontidae > Arothron > Arothron firmamentum. The sequence goes on along the minus strand of BJFM01001975.1, from coordinate 177,574 downwards.
TTTTTCCTTTTAAATTTCTTATTATTATCATGGACTTTCTTGGAAGCTGCTCAGTTTTCTGTTTGTGGTGCTTTTGTTATAATAGTTAATTATACTCACATTTTCCACTTAATAAGTAAATGATGATGTATGTCTCATCAGAAAATATGAATTTTCAGATTTAGCGACTTTATTGTTGACGCTTTATGTTCCCAGCATAGAGACTTGCTTCTGGAGCTGTGGCTGCTAATGCCTTTGCTTGTAATCATCTTGTAGAAGAATTCTCACACTCTGTCAAGAAAAACTCACAGCACCTGTTAGATCTAACAGCCACTTCTTTTTCGGCTCAGACAGAGCAAGATGATTCTGACGTAAGACATTCAATATTGAGTGTGTTGAGTTTTGGCTGGCAGGAGTCTTTCCACTGGAGCACTTGACTGGAGCCAACATGTTTTATTAAATGACGCCAGTGAATTTTTGGTGGTGAACAGTTACTTATTACAGGGCTTCAAAGGGAAAAAAAAGAAATTAAATAGAAAATTAATTAATTAAACCCACATATACATTTTAAATTATATCATGTTTATATTGAATTAAACTGAATGATCATTTTTACCATACTGATTGATGCAAAGACCCAAAGTCTACCTGTTAGTGATAATTTATCTGCTGTTTTTGCCTACATTTTAGCAGCTGGTGAAGTTTTGGTAAACCTGGATGGTGTGGATAATTCTTTTGCAAACACAGATATTTGCCTCTCAATGCCTTTGATTGCCTCTTCAAACTGTAAAGGGCAAAAAAAAAAAAGAAGAAAAAAATCCCATGCACAAAAGTTTCAAGCCTGGAACTGTTAATACATCAACAAAAGTCACATTGCAGAACACAGGTGAAATGTTTTGATAAGGTTACATGAAAATATTCGTTCTACAAATTAATAAGTGGTTATGACAAAAGACTAAGCCTCAAGTACACCAGCTCATGGCAACACATCACAAATCCCGTCCAGGAATGGATAGAGCGACATGACAAAATGCCCAAGGCAACTTCCCAAATCCCATTCCAACCGGGCATTCATGGTATGCAACGCAACCATGGCCTGAGCGGAGCCGCCCCTCCCAAACCCCACAAGACCAAAATGAAGCACTGCCAGGCTCCCAGTGCCAGATATCACGGGACCACTTCAGAGGTGCCCTTCTCATGGCCGGCTGCATCTAAGCCCATGGCATAAGGGAGACCAAAGAAGGTGGGTTTTAATGTTGTTCCTGATCCGTGTGCATTCCGTTCCAGTGTTTGGCCCATCACGTTCGTCAGGCTGCGCCTCTGTAGGATGACTTGAATACCTGAACTGACCGAACCAAGAGCCTTTTTCTGGCACCTGTGCTGCTTTCTAAACTGCGTTGACAGGAGAGAATACCCCCACCATGGCTTTATAGACTGCACCAGTTTACCAGGGATGAACCTTGCACTGCTTTTTCACCCAGTAACATAATGCAATTATACAATCATTCTTGCACAACTCTTATTATTTAATCAGCATGTGTTATGGTAAAACCTTTTCAAAACCAGTTAAGATGGCCTGCAGGTCTGTAGTATTTCAATTTGCCTATGGGATAAAAAAGTTTTTAAATGTTTTATTGAAATACAGCACATAATAACAATAGCCGAGGCCACCATCTTCACGAAATCTAATACACCAGTTTTTCAACACAGCTGTTCATTGTGCATGTTGTTACAATCACTTTTGGCTGGAAATGTGCCAGAATGGAGTTGATTTAACACTCCAGCTTGATCAAGCTTTGCTTTGCCGTAAGAGCGATCTGGGCCTGAAATTGAAACGTTAACTTTAATTCTTTTATACCACATGTCTCCCTCTGCCGCAGGGATCTTGAGTCTCCTGCTCATCTAATGCTTCAAGCAGGTCATTTCCGTGCTTTTATAGCCTTTTAATTCTGTGCTTTTTTCCCTCCCTCAGTTTTACCTTGAAATGACTGACTGTTTCTGTAATTACATTGACGCACTTGATGAAAGATGATGGTTGCTCTTCCTGGCATTTTTGTTTGTGTGACCACAGCCATTCCCTAACCTTACCCACATGTTTATTATTGTAACTGTGACAACAGGGCTCCCTAACGTTTTTGTCATGGCTGACTTTAGACACCATTTTACCTGGATTCAACCTCTTTTTTGAGGGCTATCTAATTCTGCTCTTAATGCAAACTGTCACATCACCTGCTGAAGAATTTAAAGAACTTTAAAGTCAGAAAAAGCATCCCACTACTGAGGTATCTCAGTATCCTGTGTTTTCATTTTTTTTCCCTGAGTCATTTGCAGCTTCCTTTCAGGCTGGCAGCGTTCGAGTGAAAAGAATCACTGGACAGCAGTTGTCCCTGTGCATCCTGTGATTGTTGGATATCTTTATCACTGTTTTTATTGAAGGAACATTCAAAGGTTAAAAAAAAGAGGCACGAGGGACAAATTGTGGTATGTTTTTGGTGACAAACATTCAGATGGTCCTTTATTCTTCAACAGTAATCCTGTGTGGTGTCTGGTATCTAAAATCCCTGACCTTTCTGGCCCATCTCCATATGTACGCCTTGACAAAAGGAACTTATTATTTTAGTTCTTTAATTTTAAATTTGGAGCAACATTCTAAAATTGACTGTGTAACATTTGTAAGCAAGTTATAATGCTATCAAGAAACTTGATCTCTACATGTGGACATATGGATCACACCTTTTTTTTTTATTCAAACACATAAATGCTTAAATAATCAGTGGTTTCAAACAGAGGAATTATTTTCATTAGCTGGAGGTGGACATAATTTATGTTGTTCAGAGGCTTTTGTTCTTTTAGAAAACTTTAAACAATTAGCTTCTGGCACTTAATTCCTGAATACTTGATTGTGCTTTTAACATTGTGTGGTTGCCCTTTCACAGTTATACTTGCCACCCAAGGTTGCGTTCACTCTGTCTGTACACACAGCATAGTCTCCTACCTCAAGACAAGTAAAGGCAAGTCGAGAAGAAGAAGATGTAGTAAAGTCAATCATTTGATAGTTGTTTACATCAAATATGTTGATTCTCTGTTACTTTTTCATCTTTAGTGCTCAACGTTGTTGCAAACATGGAGGTTATAAGCTTGTAGATCATTCTCTATGTGGTCAATGGCAATAGCTTTAATGCGAGTACTGTTCTGCGTTCTTGTTGCCACACCTTTATGGACTGTTTGGCAAGACAGAAGGTTTTAAAGAGGATGCCAACAGCAGAATGTAACGTATCTTCCACACTGTCTTGGCAAGTCAGACTCTGCCCCAGCAGATGTTGATGTCACTTCTTCACGCATCTGACATACTGTTTTGGCACTGACATCAAGGAGGGATCCTTTTGTGGGAATTATTGCTGCTCTACTGGGTGATTTACTGTGCAACCTTTTCACCAAAGGTATATGAGGTATACAGTATTGCACTCTACTTGTATTAATTTTTTACTAAACAGACAATTATTTTTTAGCATAGACCAAAGATTATAAGCAGAAAGCAGTAAAAGCTCCTCAGCAACATTCCCTTTATGACTGAGTCCTATCACTTTTGCACTGTTGAACACTGTTATCATATTTGCATGTTTAATTGATATCATGAAGACCTTATTTAGATAGAGCTGTGCTACTTGTTTAGTATGCAAAACTGAACTGTCCATCATAAAAGCATCAGATTTGGAGTTGAGTTAGTAGTACATGCGTTCATCTCGCAGCATGGTGATGTCACACTGTTTACTGCGGACAAATGTTTTCACTGTGAGTGGTTCCTTCTACTTGTTGTGCACGTGTATGATCCTAACATGGACGCTGCAGAGTCGTCACTTTAGATCCCAAAAGCTTTTTGTTAAAATGTAAGGCTAAGACATCAGAGTTGAAGAGTAAGAGGTCAGGTCTCAGGTTGGGCTTTGGCAAGGATTTTTAAAACTCAAGTCTTAGCTTGAGTGTAAGTTCGAAGAGTCTGGTCCACTTTTGGTAATATAAACGTGTGTGTCTGTGTTTGTGTGCGTGTGTGTTTTCCTCTGTAAATAGTTTAAATTCCACTTCTTTCTGAAGTTGAGCGTCAGTATCCATCTCAACTATCTGATTCTGGAAAAGCAGAAGCCATCACTGGATAAAGCCTAGTGTGTTATCTGTACCAGTCTGTGGCTGTTTGTCTCACAGAAACGCTGTCTCGGTTGCACTGCTGTGACTCTAAACTATGTGGTTTGGCCCTATGGGAACCTCGGTGGGCTGTTTTGTAAAGTCAGGATAGTGGTGGCGGTTTGTTGAAGTTATATAAACTGTTGCTTGGAGGTCTGTGCTGAACACCTCAGGATTAGCTGGACTAACAGAGCTACAAAGCACAAACGCTACCAATAACTAGGGTGTGACCCAGGGGACTTAGCCCAGTCTGAATTCTGCTTGACCTTCATAAGTGGGAAACCTTGAATATCTAAACATGTTTTAGGAGGTCACAACAGAAAGCCTGTGTCAGAAACCTGAAGTAATGGATCTTCATCATATTCCAGGTTTGCCACTCCTGAGAAAAACTGATCTCTCTAATCTGCTAGACTGAAGTCTTCAATTATCTAGGAAATGCAAATGCATCAGTAATCCCACTACAGCAGCTATTGCGCCATCGTCTGCAGAGTGATTACTGAAAGACTATTCTTTCAACATATTTGAGTCATCAGGTGTGTTGTAACAATGGGGCTGACTCTTCAGACCAATGAAAGCTGTCTGGCAATTATTCAGCTTCTTGATGCTTTTGTTTTGTAAAAATGTAGGTCAAATTTAGGTTACCTTGAGACGTAGTAAGCATTCACTGTAGAGCTTTATATACTAAATAAATGCAGACATTTCTGATCTATAGGTGAAAGTGGGATCCAACTATAGTTAACTCAGAGCAATTGAACATTAGGTCTGACTAATATCAAAAAGTGATTATTATATTCCAATATTATGGCGGCTAATGTCAGTGAAAAATGCCTTCCCTATTAGACAGAAGTTTTTCTCACATGTAGACTTTGTCACCTGTTGTCACCATCGATGCAAGTTGTTAATACAAAAGAGAAAACACCTATACAGACGTTGCTATAGCCGAACCTTGATTTTGGCGACTATGTTTCAGCTTTGCATTAATGAATCATTGTTCAGTCTTGTCATTTTGCAGAAGCCACAATGTGAAAACATTACAAAAAGCAATATCCTGCGCTGTGGTGGGGGTTTCTACTGTGTCATTTTGTCATCTCACAAGAGATGTGAAAGCTCAAAAGGCTTTTCCCATCCTGATCTGCGTTACCATGGAGTTTCTGGCAGCCTTCATGTAGGCTTGGCTGTAAACATTTCAGGGTTGTTGTACATGGTTTGCTGCAGGGTGCCGCCCACTTCGGTGTTTTGCTTCCCTCCATCGTGTGTTGAACTAATGTCCAAACCTTTTTGTCAAGGTGAGTTTAGTCCACATTCACTGACTTCTGTCAGCCGGGGCCTTGAAGAGCGGGGGTTTTCAGCATTAGCAGGTTATGCTGTTGTTTCATTTCTACTGAACGAGATTCCATTTGACAACACTACGAACCTGTTGAGCAAGTTAAATGTAGCGTGGTAAACATGGCCAAGAGAGAGAGATTCAGTGCAGCCATACCCCCCTAAAAAGCCACACCCCAGGTGCCTGAACTAGTAAGGGCAAGCAGCAGAAATGTGACAGAAATAAATGAAGGTGTAAGTCCTTCCATTCACATGGTGAGTGTTTTCTTTTTTGCACTTTTAACCTGCAGTGCCGCTTGAGTACAGCATACGGTGAAAATATAAAAAGCCAACAAACAAGACTTCAGGCATGTCTGAATGCAGTTTGGTCCTTCAGTTGCTCGTGACAAGAATCTAAATCTGTGAATGAGTTACTGAAGCGAGCCACACAGCAGTTCTGCTGCCATTTGCCCAACTGCAAGGGTGTAAACTCAGGTAAGCTAATGTCTGCATGAGATGAATCAAAACACGATATTCATGCTGTGCGAGTCAGTTTATTCCCATTCAAACAAGGCTGCTCTTTTTGGCTTTTTTTTTTTTTTTTTAAAGAGAACCTTGTGAAAGGGGGACAGTGTTTTGTCACACAGTAAATAAAAAAGCAATCCGTGTGCTCAAAAACTATACGGCAAAATAAGAACTTTTTTTGTTGAGTAAAACCCTGAGAGTGTGGAAAACACTTTAAAACAGGCCAGCCAGTGATTCGAGGCTGCTGCTCTGAGAGAAGAGTACATATTTTCTGTCTGTGTGGTTGGCAATCTGTTTACTGGAAGGGTTGCTCATTTGGAGCACATGTTGCTGCATGTGCATTCAGAAAGCAAGTCCCAGGAAGACTGAGTCTAAGAGTAGAGAAAGTGTTTTCGTGAAGGCGGAGGGGAGGTATTTGTGTGCATGTGCATGCATGTGTGTCTCTGATTTTGTTTGGAGAACTTAGCAAATAACCACACTAGAATCCTGTGTGTATGTGTGGCCAGTCGGACTTGTATGTGTATGGTGCATCCAGATTTAAGCTCCCTTTCTGGGAACCTGCATTCCCAGCTCTTCTAAAGCGAGGGGTAAGGGACTGGAGGGCTTTTGGAAGTGAAGAGGCATGGGCTGGTTTCGGTATGTCCCAGGTTTGTCTATTGTGCACAGTGAGTGGTAACAATGGGAGGGTTAAGTATCTGATATACACCCTGAACCCCGGGACTCAGCTGCAAGTAATTAAAGCTGGCAGTTGGCAGAGAAGAGAGTGAAGCAACTGTAAAGGCTGCTGTAAGTTCAAACCATAATATTTTGATGATGAATCAGGCTGCTAGTAAAAGTGTTGTCATGCTGTTGACCCAGGGCTTTCTCCCCTCCCCACAGCCCCGAGGGAGGCGCAGAAAGCAGACTAAAAATGTTTGTATGACACTGGTACCTGTTTGGAAAGAGAGCTGACATTTTTGGTTTGCTGCAGCATTTCTTTTACCTGCACAGTTGCAACACAGTTTGTGTGAAATGTTTGAATCTGTTTCACACCATTTAAAGATACAAACTCACACAATAGAAATAGTTTTATCCTTAACACAACATAAATATTTGCAGGCAAAATAGAGAAATACCATTTCCACCGACAAGATACAATAACAAGCGTAAGCAATAACAAGGGATTATGTTTGTAAAAGACAATGAGCAGCTAGCTTCTGTTTTTATTCGTTAACAAAGAATATTGATCTAATCTAATCCTTTGTCATTATTTTCCCATTTCTCTTCTGCATCTCACAACAGAATCGGCATATGAACGTCTTCCTCCCGAGCTACAGTTACCTTTCTCCGATCAGCAGGACCTGAAAATCATGAGTCAACAAAGCGGTGGAGAGGCAGGACCTCCCCCTTCAGCTGTGCTGGTGTCAGGTGCGAGTTTACTCCTTTAATGTTAATTCCTCCTCACGACCACAACAGTGGAGCACCTGTAACGTACACTGTGTGTCTCACAGCACAAACACACAAGACTAATATGCTAAAGCCTTTAGACAGCCACTAAATGAGGATACTGCAGTTTTGTAATGAATTCAGTCATCCGTTATGAAAATATATGCAGTCATGTCTTGCGGCGACATACTCGGAAATTAGATACAGGATAGTTACTTTTCTGACACAGGCTATGTATGGATAAATGGATGAAACATATAATCCATATGAAACATTGACTAAAGAGGTAGACCGTTATAATTTGAGGGATTTGAGTGACCTTTTTCATTTTTAATTTAGGCACATTCACAAGAGAGCCATGCATCATGAAATTAGACACTTGTTACACAGTTGAATCCTTTTCTCTCATTATTTAGGAATAAATTATGCTTTTGATGAACATGGGTAAACCACAGAAATTTTTCTTATTGAATTCTCAACTTCCTGATTTTGTTGCGTTTCAGCAGATCTACCAATAAGTAAAAAAAAAAAAAAGAAAAATCACTAAAGCGAGCCGTTTTATTGTCCAGTTTCTTACTGATGAACCTTGCAGAAAAAGCACTGAATTAAGTGTTAGGCCAGTCATATTTAAACAATCACATCCAATTTTATTATGTGTATTTTTGACACAAGGTTTTGGACTGTTTACAACATGGAAAAAAAGACTGTGCTGTTGTGAATCTTTCCCATCTAGTGTGTAGGATATAACACAATACTTGTTTATTAACCTGTGTTCCTGTTGTATGTATTGGAGCTGTGATCACATATGCCTGCAAGTTTTGATACCTCTTGAAACTGACATCATCTCTGTATCACTGTCCCCTCCAAACATTTTTCTGTGTTGCAAACTAATGAGTCACCAAACAATCCAGAATGACAAGAGCAGTCTAATACTTTTTTCCTCCAATCTGCAACTTTAGGTTTCCCTACTCTTCACCAAGACCATTTTAACGATTTGATTGCGTTTTTTTAAATGCAGTGTGTCGGCATGCCGGAGCAGCATCCACCAAACAAAACAGCCTGTGTAATTATTAAAAAAATCTGAATTCAGTTTTACTGTTCAGCTCTTATTGCTCATCCGCTGTCTCATTCTTATATTCCAGGAAGTTCCCTCTGAATCAGGGAGTGTCTGCATATAAAATGGTCTGCAGTTCTCTGCTTCATAGGTCAGAAGCTTGTTTATTTTGTTTATGTGGCTAAGTATAGTCCTGACAAAATGAACGTTTTAACGAAAGGAAAAAAAACTTCAAACAAAAGCTAATAATTGGCATGCATCAAAATGTAAACCTACCCCTTTTGACGACACTCTTCCATGCTAGCGTTTAGTTCAACACCATCTTGAAATAATGGTAAAGTCATTCATTTATCACATTTTTGTATTATATATCCACCCAGCATATTTATACTTAATAGAAATACTGTCAGAATATCAGTAATGCAGACACACAGGCAAATCATATCCAATGAAAAGAGGGAAATTTCAGTTGCATTGTGGGCAGATGGAGATGACTGGAAAAAAAGAAGCAAAAAATAAACAATCATAAACTAATTTTGCTGCTTAATTTGGACTGCTGGTTAGTATTTGGTTGAGTTGCATTTGTTTACTGTGTAACTATTTGTACTGTAGATGCCATGACCATGGAAGGCTCCCGCAGTGCTTTTTCCACCTCTTCCAGCTCCATCACTCATTCCAGCACCTCAGCCAGTGACCAAGTTCACAGCAGCAATGTTGAGCTGGAGGATGGCAGGGGTAGCAGAGCTGTACCAGAGGTTGTGGCAGCAGAAGGTGGAAACGGTAATGGGAGTGGGGGCGCCAACTGCAGGTCCGGCGGCGAACTCATGGCAGGAAGAGGCGCCGCGTCCCAGGAGACACAGCCGCATCACCAGATGACCCCATCCAAGCGCCGCACCGTGTTGAACATCTCTCCGCCGCCGCTGGACCTGCTCGATGACAGCAAGATGTCATGCCAGGATGAAACGTCCCGGGATTCAGAGCAAAGTAGCAGCATATGGATGGAGGACTCTCGCTCCAACTTCAGTATCATGAGCATCAGCTCTTACAACGACAACACAGAAGTGCCTCGGAAGTCTCGTAAACGTACCCCTCGGCAGAGGCCCGGCCCAAAGTCTGTGCCTGCAGAAGAGGCCAGCATGGATGTGTTTGACGCCGACAGCGCCAAAGGTCCCCATTTTGTTTTGTCCCAGCTTGGCCCAGATAACAAGAGCGGAGCGAAAGGAAGGTTTGTAGTACATGTAAAATACTAAATCTGACTAAAATAGCACGCAGAGCAACATAGATTTCAATCAAGACTCAGTCCTAAGATTTTATTGCGATTATACAGCGAGTTACTCAGCCTTTCTCACATCTGTAATAATGATGTAAAGGACCCGCTGGATAATCTCATACAGCACTCATCCTGACTGTCAGAATAGGTAAGATTCGGAAATGACACGTCACACAACAGATGGAAATCATCAACAAGCTCACTCTGTTCTAAATTTCCCACCACCCTTCCACTGAAGAACAGCGGCCAGTTCACAGGGGAGGGAGGGGCAGGATACTGAAATACAAACAGTGGTCAGCCACAGTGAATCACAGAGCCTCTCTCAAAGACCTAGTATAAGCAGTGCTGATTAAATAAACAGATAACTCTGGACATTTTAAGAGCCGGAGATCTAATATGCTTGGTTGGTTGAGGGCCCGTTAACTCGTTAACTGCGTTGCTCATATCATTCCAAAATTTACATTTTTTTGTTCAAGCAAGTTCCGCATCAATGCCAGGTGTGTGAGGGTGTTAAATGGGGAAAAGAATTACATAAAGAATCATAAGAATTGTGGCTGTTGTTAAAGATCTTTTTTGTTTTAGCTCGGATGAACCTCAGACAAACAAACATAAAGGAGGAACTCTTATGATGCAATACCCACAGAAGAGTGAAGGGAAGGAGCTAAAGATCCTTGTCCAGCCTGAGACTCAGCACCGAGCTCGATATCTTACCGAAGGCAGCAGAGGTTCAGTGAAAGACCGTTCTCAGCAGGGCTTCCCCACCGTAAAGGTGACTTCAAACCCCTGACACAGCCGTTTCAATCTGTCCATGAAGCAAGAATACAAAGCAGATTGTGGTATTGCTTATGAGTTCCATGTCAACCTTCTTATGTGAGTTTAAACATCTGTTTTTAAACTTTACACAGCTGGAGGGGGTGATTGAGCCGGCAGTCTTGCAGGTGTTTGTTGCCAATGATGCAGGGCGCGTGAAGCCTCATGGATTTTACCAGGCTTGCAGGGTGACTGGCCGCAACACTACAGCCTGCAAAGAAGTGGACATTGATGGTACCACAGTCATCGAGGTGTCCCTGGATCCCAGCACCAACATGACACTGGCGTATGTTAATTTCCTGGAATTAAAAAGAGGACTTTGTCATTTTGGTTTTGTAGTGTTGTCCTGAATCTATGTTCCGTCACTGTCTGTCTTCAGGGTGGATTGTGTTGGCATCTTAAAGCTCCGTAATGCTGATGTTGAGGCACGCATCGGTGTTGCTGGGTCAAAGAAGAAGAGCACGCGTGCTCGCCTAGTGTTCCGAGTCAATATCCCCCGGTCAGATGGCTCGTTACTGACACTACAGACTCCCTCATCTCCAATCCTGTGCAGTAAGTGTTTGCATACAGTAGATTGTGGTATTTTTACTGATTTTAGGTTTAACTTTGACCTACACCAAGTAATAAGACTGTAAACTGAGTCATTTGCCCATCTGTTATTGTTGTCAAAGTCAGATCACTGCCATCGTTTGATTTCAACAAACAGAAAATAAAGCTCCTTTCAGGTTCAGAAGTTTAAATATGGGGTGGGTTTGCTTTTATGAAAGACTTAAAATTATTGGAAAGTTTCAATGTGAGGCTACTGTGAGAGAAAGACAACAACAAAACGATTTGTGGCTCCTGTTATTTGCTCAGAGCCAGCATACAATCCAGGGAAATGTCTTTCCCCAAAAAAGTAATCCCCTTTGGGATTTGTGTGCATGTGCACTGGAAGGATTTTGTGAAGTATATTAGAGGACAAGAAGAATAACGTGCAATTTTGAGCGTGTTTGACAAACACTGGCATAGGCAAGTACGTAGATTTCACCTATCCTACGATTCTTTATTGAGTATTTAATTAGAACTGTAGGACGTGGGTATATTGATAGTCTAGGCAGCCTCTAAACCACTTTTACCTCTACTTTTCTTGTTTATGTCAGGACATAAAGTGATTTCTGTTGTCACTGTGTGTATTATGTCATTTACTATGTATGACTGATCACGTAACAACCTTCAACACGACCAAAAAGGATGACACATCAAGTCATGTACAAACAAGTTTTGCAATACCATTAATGAAAATAGCAAGAACCAGGAGAAATATCCATAAATCGACATGACATGAAGTTTACTGGTATGGTAAGACTACAACACAAGTTGTAGTTTCAGTGGTTTAGCATTTGAACAGCATTTCCTGTGTGCACCATCATTTTTGATTAAAATTCTTTGCTGGTTAATTCATCCGTTCATTTCCTGCCATCTGTTATTTTGCAAAATTTATTCATGATATCATGAGACGGATTATTTTTAGCATGTAAGATTTCCTCTGAAATATTATTCAAGAGACCACATCCTTTGCTTCATATTATTGAGTCATTTGTTCTTTTATGATTAAGTTTTTTTTTTAAATTATGTATTTGTAAAAGTATATTACAAAACCTGGAAGTATGTTTACCAAATTTTTAAATATTTTCTTGAACTAATCCTTAAAATGCAACTTTATAGGAAAAATTAGCTATTATGAGCAAGAACGATCCCTCTTTAAATCTTTGTAACTGTTTTCCTTCAGCTCAGCCTGCGGGCATCCCTGAAATACTGAAGAAGTCATTACACAGTTGTTCAGTTAGAGGAGGAGAAGAGGTTTTCATTATTGGCAAAAACTTTCTGAAGGACACCAAAGTCATATTTCAAGAGAATGCTGCAGGTGAGGCTAATTTCTGTCACTTACCAGAAAATCTTCACATGATTTTTTTTTTTTTCTGCTGTAAACATTCTGGTTTTTTGTTGTTGTTCCAGATGAGAAGTCATGGAAGGCAGAAGCTGAAATTGACATGGAGCTGTTTCACCAGGTAGATTATGGATATATTTTTATATACAACCATAATACAGTTCCTAAAAAACTTTGTATATAGCAGCAGTTAGTGTAGATTTGTGTTAGGTTTTAGATGTAATCATCTTAGATGGTTGTTTGTTGAGGCCTGAATAGGCTCATTGTGTTCTGACCTAATTTCGATTGCTCTCAAATGCCAATGTCAGCGTGTCTTAACAGTCCAGGTTAAACCTTTGGCCCTGTCAACCAAATTATCAGAAGGAGATTGGATTGGTGAACCGCTATCAAATAAAAAAAATTCTTGTGTTAACGTCAGTGTTGTTGTTTTTTCCTTAAATCAAGACTTTGAAGCAAACTGGCAGGTTCTCTTTTAGGCTGTTCTCCATAATTGAATTGATTAATCTGTTCACTATCTGGTTTTAACTAATCAGACCAAAGTCTTCCATCAGATAATCACCACAGATTAATGTTTCTGTTGGCAACAAATTGCTCAACCCTGACTAATGCAGTAGCTGTTTTTATTTTAAAACAGCCACGTTGGAAGACGGATGCTGTGGTCAGTGAGAAGATGATTTTAAAAGGTCAAATTGTTGGCAAGCCAGAGTAAAACCAATCAGGAGATTGATGAAGACACTAAAATACAGGTTAACAGTAATTCAGGAATGATGGTGGTGAACCGTTGTCGTTGATTAAGAAATGTGAACCATAAACAATTTCAACCCTGGTGATGTGGAATCAAATTGCCAAAAAAATCCACAGCTATGATTCATAGAAAAGCTAATGTGAAAGGAACTGCTTATTTTTCAAAACACAGATTTCACTCTTGTTCTAAATAAAAAGGTTCATGTGATCTGATGAGTCCAGATTAAACCTCTTCTAGTGTCAGAGTAAGGAGAGAGTGAAAAGAGCCATTACTTGAGCCTTCTGCTCTGATGATCAAAGTGACCTGATTTTTCCATCAATAGAGCACTTTTTTTCTGATCACAGTGCCAGAAATCAGCTCCTCAGATTTTGAAAGATTAGTTCAAGTAACAGGAATGAGACTGTGTGTTTCTGGCTCTGCCCTGTCCCTCCTTTCACGCCTAACTCCCATTTAGTAAATATACAGTCTATGTTCATCACTGTTCATTAAACAGCACATAATCCACTTATATTCAAAAGCATATTTTGATTTCCCTTAGAAATAATCGATATTGCTGTGTGCTTGGCTCTTTTAGTCTGAGGGAAAAATCAATGTCTTTACAGAGTGCAATATGGTATTAAAACAATGCCACAGTGTTTGGTGCAATCAAAGCTCTAGTGTGTCAAACTGATTGTTTGGTTTTATTAAATTTTATTTCTTTTTTTTTATTGTGCTCTTTCCTACTGTTCTTTCTTTCTTTCTTTTTAATCAAGAATCACTTGATAGTGAAGGTTCCTCCATACCACAACCAAGCCACCACCTCCTCAGTGTGTGTTGGGATATATGTGGTCACAAATGCGGGGAGATCACACGATAGTCAACCTTTTACGTACACTCCAGAATCAGGTTTGTTATTTAATTTGTTATATGTTTATGTTGTCAGTCAATGGAATGTAACTTTTGTGAGATGTCTTAGTGGATGAAACTAGATTTGACATTTTTTGGTTAAACATCATAAAGAATTAATTTTTTTCTCAGTGATTTGCAAAAAAATTCAAATGATGCATTACATCGTTTTACTCGACACTTCCACCTACAGTTCAGTATGATTACTGCATGTTTCCATGACACAAAAATGGACTCTTACAAGGTTCATAGTATTAGATGAAGATAACAAAAACTGACCATCTTTTACTATCCAAACAGCTTGCAGGGTTATTATTTATTCAATACACTTCTTTTGTTGTCTTGTCTAGGCAAAAACCTGTTGTCGATTGCTTTTGCAGCCAAAAATGATGTTCCTGTAAAGAAGGAGATGCTCTCACCAGTGAAGACTTGTTCATTTGATGAACAAATTAAAGGTAACTTTTCCTTTGTTGGACATTATTTGAAAGCAGTGTGTTGACTCACACAGCAAGTTCACTGTTTGTCACAGTGAGCATAGAGCAGCTCGTCACTGTTATAAGTCAACATTTGATGTCTTACTTGCCTTTCCTTTCTTTAGTTCTCGATGATGCCTTGATGCCTTCAGTGTTACCTTTGGTGAAGAGAGAAGACATCACTCCAATGGAAGTCACCAGCAACCTCCAATCGAATGTATTTAAGGTAATATCTTGATCTTTTACCTCCATTAAAATCCTCAGTAGTAACATATTATTCAGATGTGTAAGAAGTCATCTAATATTACAACTCAGTACATGTTTAATGAAGATTATTTTGGTTTAGTCTTACCTTTAAAAGAATACATGTTGACTTTTGTTAAAATCCATTACACTTGTGACTTTGTGTGATATGACTGTTTATATGTTTCACATATTGATTAGCAGTGCAGGAGAGGATTTCTACATTGCTTTGCAGGATCCTGAGTTACCTTAAAACTAAATTCAAAGGCAAAGTAGTTAATACCCCAGCAGCAAGCAAAGGGCAATGAGTAAAGACTGAGATTCCCACATGTTAGAGGAGGTGAAGGTGGAGAAATGCATCTAAACCCTTTTTATTCACATAAGGTTTGTCATAAATTAAAAAATAAAAACATACTTTAGATTTTTCTTTTGATTTTTTAAACATACATTGGTCCCTAAGTTTTTTTAAGAGGAAGACTTTACGTATGACATACTTGCACTAGACTAAGTCCTCTGTTTTTGCTTTCAGCAGACAGGTGAACTGTGTCCAGACCAGCAAAAGCCAGATATGACCGCAGCTCATTTAAATAATAACAGATCCTTCTCCAGCAACCTGACTCAGGCTGCAGGAGATGCTGACAAAAACCAGGCTTCTGTTTTTACTCACAACGAACCCTTAAGCACTGTGCAGAAGCAGGACATTTCAGCCACCGGCTCCTTCTCTGTACCCGCTGATCCTTTGCTCCAGCAAGGCTCGCAACAGTTCCTCCTGGAGCCCAGAGAGGGCCTCGGCCAGGAGAGACCCACTGGTGGTTCTGGAGCGGTGGGAAGGCTTTGCGGGGAACCTGCTTCTCAACAGCAGCAAATCCCACTGTTCCCCACTGATGAGGTTGCCCAGCTTGAAGAGGCAGTGAGGCAACTTAAGGCCAAAGGATTCTGCAACTTACCACTTCAGTCTGACAACGCAATGGTGAAACAGCAGCAGCAGCAACACATGCAACAACAGCAACAGATTCAAAAGCAACAAATTCAGCAACAGCAGCTGCAGCAGCAGCAGCAGCAGCAGCAGCAGCAGCAGGTTTTGGAGAATCTGCAGTTGTTCCAGTCACAGATTCAGATGCAGTGTGGCATGTTTCAGGATGCCTCCCAGAGCAAGAACCCAGAACAGCAAGGCTCAACACCAGGAGTGGTGCCTAACCAGGGCAGTCTATTCCAACAGGCTCAACAGCAACAGCAGCAACGAGCAGCTCTTTTTCAACAAGCGACTGACATCCTTTCTATTCAGACCAACTTCCTTCAGCAGACAGCCTCGCACCCTTCACCACCTATGTTCCACAATCCCAGCTCTTTACCTGAGGCCCAAGATCCCCAAGGTTTGTTTCAGAAGGCTTCCCAGGAGCAGGTCCAGGCTGCCCTCTTTCAAAACACCATGGCTGTCCTACAGTCACCAGACCAGCAGCCATCAACCCCTGGACTTTTCCTCCCTCAGACATCCCTGCCTTCACAGCTGACATCCAGTAATGCTCAGCAACAGCAGCAGCAGCAGCAGCAGCAGCAGCAGCAGCAGCAGCAGCTAGCTTTTCTTGGCGCTCTCCAAACCCCTGCCCCTGAACCACAGCCAGTATTTTCACCACAATCCCAGCTCCCCATGCAGCAGAGAAGCCCCATGGAGCAACAGCAGTCCTCTCAGCCTCGGCTCCACTCTCAGCCAGCCCAGCAAACTTCTCTTTTCACAAGCATCACCCCACATCCTTCAGCAAACACACTTTCACCAAGTCAGCAGCAGCCCCAGCAGGCTGGCCTGCTGTTCTGCAACAGTCCCCTTCCTCCTCCAGACCAGACCTCCAACCTGCTGTTCAGCAGTCAGGTCCAGATGCCTCCATTGACAAGCAGCAATCGTATAGCCCAAGACACCCCAGACCCTTCCCTGCTCTTTTCCCAAGCCAGTATGGTACCAGTAAACCAGCAAGATCGCTCTGAGCCTATGGCCATAGGTAACCCTTCTGCTCCACAACAGCAAGTGATGTTTCAGGAACAACAGCCGATGCAACTGGGCAGTGGCTCAAACAGCCGACAGGAGCAGCCAGTGGGACTCTTCATGCCTCAGTCCAACATGGCTTCACTGCAGGGTGGGCTGACTCAGGAGCTCACACAGTCACACTTGTTCGCTTCTCAGAACGGCGTCACAAACCTCCAGACCACCACCTCCTCTCCTGTTCAGCAGCCAGGGCCGCTGTTTCAGACCGCCGTCAGTGGGAACATCAGTCAGCCGAGCCAGCCTCAGCAGTCTGGCCTCTTCCTCTTTGGTATTCAGGATGGTGAGAACTGAAAATTATACAATCATCAAAAGCCAGTAGCAATAGTAGCATCTACAAAACTTATTTAATCTACTTCTACTGCTGCTGTGTTTGCTTGTTAATTTTGTCATTGTAACATCTCCTCCATCTTTCCAGAATGCAGCCAAATGATGAGCTCTTCGGGAAACATGCTGTCGGATCAGATTATAGCCATCAGCCAGTCTGGGCAGAACCAAAGAGAAAGCGAGGCACACATTCAGTCTTTGCTCAGCCAATCACTGTCTCAGTCTGGGTCTTTGCAGAACAACATGAGTGCCTGTCAGAACATGGGGAAGACCGATGATCTGCTGGCAAGCCTGCAGGAGTCCGGAAGCAGTGTAACACATTCATACTAATTTTCAACAATTTTCAACAAGTTACTTTATTTTTCTCAATACTCGGCAGATACTCTCTAAACAGACATTTCAGAAGACTTTCAAAATACTTTGTGAATAAGACAGTATATTAGATTTTTATCCTGAACTTTAAAGCAAACTTTATATTACAGTATGTGCTAATCAATAATTAATGTTGACAATTTGGAACACTGCTGACTTTGCGAAACTATTTTAATTTTCTGTTTGCTCTCTAGAATTATATTAGAATCATATGCATAATAATGTTAATAATTATTGAGGCTGAACTGGGCCAATTACATCCAAGCAGCCATCTAGAAAGTTTGTAGGTGATGTATAGCATCTGGTGACCAAACTGGAAAGAGGGGTTCTATGAAAAGTGCTCTTTAATTCACTTCCCATATCGTTTATGATTTGGTGGAGGTTTTGTGGGACTGGTATGTATGAATGAGGATGTGGAAGGTAGATATGAAAATATTGAGAATGTTTGAAATGAAAGGTGGAGAAGTAGAATAAATGCAGAAGCTAATAGAAATGTTGATAGCCTGCTGCCTATTTTAACATAATTTGCTTTAGGAGTAAGCTTGCACCCATTAATATCCATTAATAAACTCTGTTTGTAAAGCAGCTTATAATTTTTGGTAACATGACAGAATTTGTATGTGAAAACAATTTGAATTAATCCTAACCTAACTGTAGTTCAGGCAACAGCCATGCAGTAAATAATTTCACTTCCAATATTAACATCTCTACAACAATATACATCTTTGCATGTTAAGGTTAACATTTAGAACAGCACCAGTTTCCTACTTATTTTTAAATATGAAGTGATTAATCTTGAATAGAAACTTAACAAATATCATCTGAGACTATTTATATTCAGCACATTACAATGCTGTTGTCTGTCTCTGCTTTACTCACCGCATGTCCCAAATGTCTCGTGAACGACTGTGTTTTTTTCCGCCACCTCCATCTCATTGTTTACAATTTAAAAAAAAAAAAGAATGATCAACTTAAGTGATTCATTCCACGTGTTTGCATGCTAAAATCTGTGAAGTTAGGCACAAAAAAGATCTTTCTTTTAAGCCATTATCCATAGATTTCTGATGCAGTTAGTTACTATTAAAAAATGCGTTTTCTAGATTAGATTGGACTAGATTTGGGAATCCAGCTCTGAATGTCAGCACAATGGCAACAGAGCTGGACAAATGAGGAAAATTTGCATTGCATCATTTTTCTTATTCACTTAACGTAAACTTTACGGTTTCATTAGACATTTAGTTTTAAATATGCATACATGCATCGTCAGAACGGCATTGCCGTTTCTAGATTATTTCTATTGTTTTCACTTTTAATTTGTGCGTCAGGCACGCATAAACTGGAATAGTATTCCAGAGAGCCTTTTACTCATTTTATATGTCATACGGTGGTTGTCAGTTGAAGAGAAGCAGCTACAACTGGTCCTTTTGGATTTCCTCCTGGTGAATGTATTTACACACCTCATCTTGTCTGTTGTGGGTGTCCTGACCAAAGTTTAGAATCTTGATTTGTCCATTGTTCCAGGCAAAGCTCATCTTCTGGTTTGGCTGTTGTTGAGCATGTTGTCTTGTCACCACAGCTCTTCTGTTATATTTGTAAGTGTGCAAGAGGCTGGTCTCTCTGAAGATGTCAGAATGAACTCAGTTTTGTGCTGTGAGTGTTGTCGTATTTCTTGTTATTTGCAGGTTCGAGGAGTCATGCAGATGGTTACATTTTATAGACTTCAGAAAAGAAACCAGCTCTTGTTTTACAGTGGAGATGAACTCAATATTGTGATCTTTGGAGCTTGAGTGTTGTTTTTGTTTTGTTTTGTTTTTTTTGTTTTTTTTTAAAGGGACCCAATCCTGAAGGAAAGCAAATAATGATCTGTGATTGGCTTTCTTCAACTTGTAAAATAGAAAAATAGAGCAGTATTTATGACTTCAATCATTTGTTTTACAAGCATTTTGAAAGATTTTATTTTACCGGTGTGGTGCCTGCACCTTTTTAAGAGAAGCCTATCTAATTTATTTGTGTGTTGCTTCTTATCAACATTGCTTCCTGTTAGTCAAAGTGAAGCTGAGAGGTTTTAGGTGTGGAGGGGGCAGTGTGATTGGGACCTCCTATGTCTGCTGTTCTTGTAACTGGCACCTTATGATGATAATACATCGTCAACATTTTGTTTAATCCTGCTCATAGTTACTGTTTTGTGATTCCAATATACACCCTAATTCTTGTATTTGGAATGTCCTTTCAATGACCAAATAATAGAAAGCTGGTCAAAACTGTTTGAGGACCAACGCTTTTCAGTATTTTTCTACAAATGTGATTATATATCGTGGTGGTGAAAGCCCCAGATGCAGAATGTCCATTTATACACACACTGGTGAGGTAATTGCTTTTATTGAAATTCCAGGCTCCTCGTTTTTGTATTTAAATGCAGAGATCAGTAATATATGTATGACTGTTGAACAGGAGGATTGTTAATAAAAAAAGTTCTTGTATTACGTTTAAACACTAAAGACTCTTGACTTCTTACAAAAAAAAAAAACAGTTACTTTGACACCCAGAAAGTGATTTTGCCTCAAATAGTTTCCTAAGATGTTGCTTTACACATGAGTACAAGTGCCTTGATATTGTAGCAGCAAACACAAAGAAGATGTTTTAACATGGCTGCTTCTTTAATGCCGCGCTGGTCCAGTGATGAGTGGTCCTCTAGTGTAAGTAAGTGTACTTTACATACTCGGCAATAGTAACTATGGTGTATTTGTCTGCTGTTCATGTTCTCTCATGCATGTGACTTTTTTTTGTTTATTTGTACTGAAGTATTCATTGCATTTACCCAACGTAGATGCAGGTAATACGTCTCTGAAACTGCTATGCAGCAAATATACTGTAAATGTACAGTAGATCTGTTAGTTTTTGAATATATATTTTTTTAAAAAAGCCTATTCAAATTGGAAAATGTATTTGTTCTTTCATATGCAAATGACCATCACTGATATTTTTGAATGATAGGGGGATCGCAATCAAAATAAAGATATTTGGGGATTTTTTTTTTAACTTTAATCAATGGTTTGTATTCAATTGTCAATTGCTATGTTTAATCCAGAATTACAGTTCACCAGCACATGATTCCAAATCTTATCTCAAGAATTCTCATTAGCGTAATGTTATTCTAAAATGTCTTTACTCATTTTTCTGTATTTGACTTTTGTTGGAATGGTTTCATTAACTATCGGTTTAATTTCTGTAAATGTGATGCATCTCTAATAAAAATTTAAATGGCAGTGTAAAGTCTTTCTGTTTTTATTTTCTCTTATTCAATGAAACCTGTCCCATGAACGTTGCATTTACAATTATTCTGCTGACATAACAACCACGTCAGTTAATGGTTTGTATATTGCTCAGGACATGGTACACCCGGAGGAAATTGACTACAGTACAAACTCCCGTCCAGAGGGGGCAGTAGCGCATCTACAAGAGGATTTCCAAGTGTCGTTTATTCTGCAAGAATCTCCGCAGCCAATAGGGTTTTACTATTGTTTGCGCGTGCGTCGATCTTTTCAAGCACGCCTCCAACATGGCTGATGTAACAGCAGCGGGCGAGGAAAACCTCAGTAAAAAGTAGGTTTCTTTCTTTATTCCATTGTATTTTAATCATCCCTATCAATTACTTAAAGATATCCTACACAATGTATCAGTCGTTCGAAAGTTTTAGCTTTTGAAAGACGATGTCTTCACAAGGCTATAACCGGTCAAGGAGCCGAGTTCCCTATCAACGCGCTACACTAGCCCGATTTCGTTTACCGTTTATGGTAGTTGTAGTTTTAGTGTATAAAAGAAATCCAAGCAGTGTAATTAAAAATAGTTTCCAAACGCTTATATTAATGATTGCCGACCGCGCATTTCCCTGTTACAGATGGATTATTATTTTTTGCTGTCACTTTCGTTTTCACTGCGTCAACACAGTTTGTATTGGAAACCAAAAGTAAACTGTTTTTAAACAGAGTTTAGATTCAGTCAACATAATCTTTTTAAATATAGAATTTACAAAGGTGAAGCGTTTTTCCTTTTCGGACAAAGACAGTCTTTGTTGTATGCTGTATCATCCTTACATTACGGATGTCTATTATTTCCTTAGGTGAGTTCGTTGGCTGTGTTATTTCACCATGCTGGGTCTGGCCAGGGCAGCCAGGCAGCAGCTTCGCCTTGCCTTTGGCGTCAGGGGACAGTGGTTAAAACCACTTCCCTCTACAGGTGCTGCACACAGTTGTGGGAAGCATTGGAGAGGTGACAAAAGGTTGGTGGCTTTTCCATTCCACTGAAAAAGACAACCAACCTTTTGTCATCAAAGCAAATATAGTCCCCCTTCCCACTGTGGCATGATTAATATTTAAAGAATGTTTTGTAGCCTTTTTTTGGTCAACTTTACATACAAAAGAACCACATGCTCTTGTGGTTATTGTGTCTTGTGTTCAGTCAAGCTGTTCTTGCTTTTTACGTCTAAATTCCACTCTTATCATTGCACCGATTTTCAATATGTCATGTGTTGTTTAACAGTGAGCTCAAAAGAAGACTGAAAGCTGAGAAGAAGGCTGCTGAAAAAGAAGCAAAAATTAAAGAGCAGCCTGTACAAGAGGCCTGCAAGGATGAAGAGACACTTGACCCGAATGTGAGATTTATTTTTTTATGGCCTTGTGCCTAATTACTTGTAGACTTAGTTTGTCTTGAGGTATTTCATTGTTAGGATTGTTTTCCTTACTCAAAGAATATTCATCAAGTAAAAAAAACCTTGATGGCATTTTCTCTGGCTAAAATAACAGTGGCATGTATTTGGAAATATGTACCGGTATTTGAAATATTTGCTCAGCAATGAGCTCAAAATTTTTTACTGCTGCTCCTACATTGTTGAATAGCATTTATTTGCTTTTCACAGCAATACTTCAAGATTCGCTCACAGGCCATTGAAGATCTGAAGGGTACAGCAGAGGACCCATACCCACACAAGTTTCATGTTGATATATCTCTCACGGAGTTCATTGAGAAATACAATAACCTACAACCTGGGGACCAGCTGACTGATGTCATCAAGGTAGCAGGTACAAAAAATATTTAGCATCTTTAGAAAATCTCATAAAAAGTTTTCCTGTAATTTGGCCGATTCATTGTTTGTATAAATGTCTAATTCCAGGTCGAGTCCATGCCAAGAGGGTTTCTGGGGCCAAACTGCTCTTTTATGACCTCCGGGGTGAAGGAGTCAAGTTGCAAGTTATGGCAAACTCAAGGTACAGAATGATAACTATCTAAAATTCTTGTTTTTGTGCGATGTGCTTTATTGTGTCTCAAAAATCAGAACTTGTCTTGTTGCTGCACATACTGTAAATTCTTAATCAGCTTGTTGCTATCTAATGGTTGTAAATGAGCATAGTATTTTGTGCCCAGTCTCTCTGTGGGAATTTTTTTTAATTAAAATTTGAGATTAAACTTTAATGTAGCAATGACATAAAGGAACCAGTGGGTGGCAGTCTACACATCATGCACAAGTGTGCCTACGTCATTATTTGTATGCAGCCTTTGTCATATAAAGGTGCCCATTCCATTCATTTTTTTTATGACTAAAATGCTAACAGTCAAATGTGAAGTCTGTTATTTTTAATTATGTTTTACCTTACTATCTTTTTAGAGTTGTTATTTTCACAGTTGCTAATAATTAAAAATAATTTTACTTTTTGTCCTTGTTGTCGGTTTTTAAAATGTAATCTAGTTTATGACTCATGAGTTGACTCAAGGTGTGGTTGTTTGAGTCTGGATACCAGAAATGAAATGCTGATTCTTTACGGTGCACCTTTTTAGACTTGCCAATGTACAACCTAGTTGGCTGCAAGCTTTAATGCATCAGCATGTACACAACAGGTGCCACGTGTATTTGAGTTATTTGACTTTGTGTTGTGTGCATAAAGCTTTTGTGCAAGCAGTTGACGGCCTATGATAAAGAAAACAGACCCATTGTTGTAATATAATCAGCTTTTGATTATTTCTCCATTGTGATTATCCAGAGTACAATAATCTTTGAGGTATTCTTTTATATTTGTCAGGAACTACAAGTCAGAGGAGCAGTTCGTGGCAATCAACAACAAACTGCGCCGTGGTGACATCATTGGTGTCTGTGGGTATCCTGGGAAGACCAAGAAAGGAGAACTGAGCATCATTCCCAATGAAATGGTTCTACTGTCACCATGTTTGCACATGTTGCCCCACCTCCACTTTGGCCTCAAAGACAAGGTTCCGGTTATCCTTCCCTTCTATCTCCACTAAGAATATGTAAAACTTCAGTATTTGAAACAAACAACATATCTTCTTATTTCAAATTAATTACGTTAGTCCCAGCAAATAAGTCTCACTATTACTGTTCGAGCTAATATAATCTATAGAGCAGCAGTGCCCGATACCGCTTGTTTGTTTTCAGCTAGTTGGAAGTTAAACTAAACACACCCTCCCAAAGCATCCACAAGTGCTCCAGTTTCTCTCACTGTAATGAGTAAAGGACAGCTGTAGGAGTAGGTTTGTCATCATTTCCAGTTTTCAGCTCATCACCAAACTGTTGCAGTTTCACAAATATGAAAAATGGATTGTGAACTAACCATAATTTGTGTTATCTTACAGGAAACACGATATCGCCAGCGTTACTTAGACTTGATCCTCAACGACAGTGTGAGACAGAAATTTATAACTCGCTCCAAAATCATCACTTACCTGCGCAACTTCTTAGACCAGATGGGATTTCTTGAGGTGACCTGGCACAGCTTAATTTCGCAGCTTTCTGCACATTACAATTTGATTGTTTTCTGAAGCTGTTTGCTCGGCTCAATATTTGTTACTATAGATTGAGACTCCAATGATGAACATTATTCCTGGAGGAGCTGTGGCCCGTCCATTTGTGACTTATCACAACGAGCTGGATATGAACCTGTACATGAGGATAGCACCTGAGCTCTACCACAAGGTATTCACACGCCTTTTTTACCATGCACTTTTTTTTACCGTGACATTCCCAGAGGAAACATGTAAATAAATGTCTTGCATCGGTTTAGTTTGTCCTAATGTGTGTTGTCTAGATATAAAAACTCCAAATTTAATTTATTTCTTTCGTTTTCGCAGATGCTTGTGGTCGGTGGAGTAGACAGAGTGTATGAAATCGGTCGCCAGTTCAGGAACGAGGGCATCGACATGACTCATAACCCTGAGTTCACAACTTGTGAATTTTACATGGCGTATGCAGATTACCATGACTTGATGGAGATGACAGAGAAGCTGCTCTCAGGTATGATTGCCTCCAAGGATGGCAACATTTCTAAAAATTTTTTTATCAAATACACAACTAGCAAGCTCATTTTCCAAACTAGACAGGCGGGTTGCTTCTGGATAATTTTTCAACTTCTGTGCAAACAGTCCATAAAGGAAATGACACATGGTGGAAATCATGGAGCTGGTTTCTGTTTTGTCACATTACTGGTTGAATGTATCAGAGAAGTGTACAAATCTCTGACAATTTTGTGTTTTGCTGCAGGGATGGTAAAGTACATCACTGGAGGATATAAGATAACTTATCACCCTGATGGTCCAGAGGGGCAAGCCTACGAAGTTGACTTCACCCCACCTTTCAGGAGACTGAGCATGACTCATGACCTTGAGAAGATTATGGGAGTCAAATTTCCACCAACTGACAGCTACAACAGTGATGGTAAGAATGTGTTAAAGATATCCCTCCTTTTTGTTGACTTTTTTTTTCCTGCTTCCATCTCCCCCCGTTCTGTGGTGTCATTTTTGTGCTCATTACATCTTTCCAGAGACACGCAAGTTCTTTGACAACCTGTGTGCAGAGAAAGGAGTTGAATGTCCCCCACCTAGAACCACGGCTCGCCTCCTGGACAAGGTATGTGAATGTCACCTTTGCATGTGCAGATAGAATATGGCTATATATCTTATAGATATATATATAATTTTACTCTACAGTTGGTTGGAGAGTTCCTTGAGGAAACTTGTATCTGCCCCACATTCATTTGTGATCACCCTCAAATCATGAGCCCACTAGCCAAATGGTGAGAGACTCGTCACAACAGTTTTTTCACAGGGTTTCCAGACAGCAATGGTTGAACTCACACTAGTGCTCTCATTTTCATTTCAGGCACAGATCAGAGAAAGGTCTCACTGAGCGTTTTGAGCTCTTTGTGATGAAGAAGGAAATCTGCAATTCCTACACTGAGTTGAATGATCCAGTTAGACAGAGAGAGCTTTTTGAGCAGCAAGCTAAGGTGTGAATGAAACATATACTAGTTATTTTGTGTTGTTGAAAGCATCACGGCACCCTCTGTTTCAGTGTGTATGTCGGTGATTAATGTTGAACCCTGTGCAGGCCAAAGCTGAGGGTGACGATGAAGCCATGTTCATTGATGAGACATTCTGCACAGCGCTGGAGTACGGGCTGCCTCCAACGGCAGGCTGGGGCATGGGTATTGATCGTCTGACCATGTTCCTCACCGATTCCAACAACATCAAGGTAAAGATTCTGTGGCACGGTGCAGTATTCTGACAGGCAGCAGTTTGGTTTGAAGCCACCACAGTTAAAAACCATTAACTTAATATCATGTCCAAAATCCTCTGTTTTACTATCTCATTCCCACCACCTGTTGAACAGTGGCAGCTGTCATGATCATAAAGGACTCAGATCAAGTAGCTCACAGATGACTGACTTTCCTTCTGGGGAAAGACAGCAGAGCATCAAGGCCAGCACCAACTGCCTTTTCCCCCAGGCCATAACACAGACCAGTGCTCCCTGTGTTTGGGCACCACATAATTTATTTTGTAGATATTCATTAATAGTGCAGGTTAGGTGACTGAAACAGGCACACTATTATAATGACTGTGCTTTAAAGGGTCTATCAGCCATTCTTTACAAAAGCATAGTTGTTCACTCAGAAGATCCTTCCTCACTGACTGGTAGTGGTTTGTCTCATGACAGGGCAGTTAAAAACACGTCTCATACACAAGTGTTCCAACCAGTCAGGGGAGGAGTGGGCGTTCTGCTGCGTGATCATGCATGACAGTTGGCAGTTACACAGCTGCTACAGGTTGAGGCGTGGCACTAGCCGAACCTGAAAGAATTGGCTTGGGTGATTACATGTCGAGGAAGAGGGAGCAGAGTCACAACTGGTCCTCCGCGGCCTGTATATCACATGACAACCCAGTTGAGTGGCTTTACTTGCAGAAAGTGTGGGAAGTTGCTTGTTAGTTACACGTTTCTGCTGGCATACCACTCTAACATGATTAGAGATGCTAAAACAATAGGTGAGGGGAAAATAAACCTTTTGGCATTTGTAATTGTTCTTCCACAGGAGGTGCTGCTGTTCCCAGCCATGAAGCCTGATGACAACAAGACATCAGCGCCCGCAGAGGGCACCTCCGTCTGAAGCCTTCTCCTCTCATCAGACCTGTGCAGGAACAGTCTTACCTGGGCGGCAGGAAAGCCACCAGGTTTTGTGTTTTCAGTCCTCTTCCTGTCAGTGATTCTTGTATTTCTTCAACAATTGTGATTTTGCCCTCCATTTTTGACAAAAGAATCTTTTTAATTATTTTCATTCAGAGACCAAACGGTCGCCGTTCTTGTTTTGAGAAGTAATGATTCCAATGATGGGAAAACATCTCTGAATAGACTGGGATACTTAAAACGGTGCTTGATGCTGCTGTTTGACACCAAAAGAATGCAGTATGCGAGGTTGTTGTTCAAGCAGTTTTACCATTTTAAGGTATTTTGGTATATAAAGGTATTTCTTCCGGCCTGTCATTGTCTTGTCTGACAGTTTTTTAATGCGTTCTCTTCATATTCTACCCTCTCAAAGTAAAATCATGGATATGCCTGAATAAAATCACATGAATTGAGATTCTGCTCTTGGTTTATGTACTGATTGCGTCACTAGATTTATGCAAAGGATATGATGAACAGCCTAACCTAAGTAAACAGGATTTTTATATTTGGAGCATCTTCAAGTCGTGCAGCCAGAGCTCCAGCACGTGCTTTAAATATGAAAATAACTGACTGTCAGATGAGTTCCTCTTTTCCTAATAAAATAGAAGAAGATGTCTAACAATTAATGAAATTGAGGTCTTGTGAGTAGTAAACGGTCTGTAATTCTGGACCCGTGCTACACTCACATGGTGGAAAGAAGAGACCATACCAACACTGAAAATGACACTTCTGGATCAAAGAACATATACTGTGAGACACTTGCCAGAATTTGGTTAAATCTGTTGAACTAAAATATGAGTTAATGGGCTTTGAACAGGCTGACCTTTGACTGTAAGGCTGAGGGAGACCACCAAAAGCTTCAAATGGGCCAACAGGACTGCTTGAGCTTCCAACACGAAGCGCTTCAGCATCCACATGACATGGTTTGGTCTGGGAATTCCTGGCTGTCTGGCAGACAATATATTGACTTTGATGTTCCACGGAACACAAACTAGGTCTCCTGTTTTGTTCCAATAGTGTTTGAGATAAAACTGTGTAAACTTGGTTTTGTTGTCTTGCCTAAGAAACTTCACTGTCGGTGAACAGATGTCAAGGATGGATTGATTATATTTATGGATATTTCTGACGGTAGCGCAACATGATCCAAAATCCAAAAATTGTCAGACTGATTTGTTTTTCTGTAATCTGCCTAAAGTGGTCATAACCCCGAGCAACGTGGACGTTGCGTGCTTAGTAGGACGTGTTTTGTGTTTAAATTCAGCTGTGGCTCAGCGATTGAAAAATGTAAAGCAAACCCCAACAATTGGAAACGCAAGCAGTTCAGCTTTTACTCACCCTACTTCAACCTGCCGTCCTCCTCCTCCTCCTCCTCCTCCTCCTCCTCCTCCTCCTCCTCCTCCTCCTCCTCCTCCTCCTCCTCCTCCCTTACACTAGACGCGCACACGCAGGGACGATGCGCGCTCCCGCAGGCAGAGTGAACAGACGTGGAATGAAGATGGCGATGAGAGCTGCGCTGCGGTGCCTCTCAGCAAACTTTTCCCCCGGAGTGCTTCGCTTTTCTGTGGCCGCACCGCTTGTGGCGAGCAGCCAGCTGTGGAGAGCCGGCTCCGTGCGGACCCTGCGCACAGCCTCCGCCTTGTCCTCCGGTAAGGCCCGGCAGTATCGATAATGGGGACGGATGCAGTGCATCTGCCACATGCGCTGCTGTGCGCAATGGGCGAAAAACTCGCAGTTCTGTGAGGATCGCGGATTTTAAGTTCGGTTGCAACTTTGGAAAGGTTCTTAAACTTTAGCATCACCTTGAAAATTTGGCTAAATTTGAGCCAATTTTCGTATAAGTTGTGTTTGAAAGAATCAACCATCAAACTCAGTATTGTTAGTAATTATTGACAGGTTGAGCGTATTTACGCACTTACTACAGTATTACTGTTTTTAAGGTCTGCCATGATGGACACGTCCTGGCCAGCGTCCGTTTGACGGCCATGGGCCACTCAGTGTTTATCCAGACTAAAACTTGTACCACTTATTTTTATAATTGCTGTTCAAGTATTGCATAATGACAAGGCCCTGTAAACGCTTAATCCCATTTACACCACCCATTTCACAGAGTACAGCTAAGCGTTTCCTGATATTTTGATTGTCAAATAAAAGAGATGAGTCTATTTGTCAGTAGACAACCAGGCTTTTAGACTTAAGGTAGCTGCTTAAACAGAATGTTCATCTCTTTTCCTGCAGGAATATTTTGCTCTCAGAACTTAATTTTACGCACCTGTAAACTTGATGCAGTTTATAGATTTAAGCCTGGTTTCTGCGTGATCTGCTGCAAACACTAGAAAACGCAGAAACCAGGCTTGAATCTATAAAGAGAGCCATCCTTACTGGCAAGGCTACAGCACTGTTTAACGTGATTGCCGAATTTGATTACACTATCCTGATGGCACTCTTTTGCTCTTTGGCCCCTTGCATTTCATTGAGCTTTTACTTCAAAGCACTACTTGCTGTATTAGAAATAAACCACTGTTAACAAAAGTGAGTTGACTTGGGGATTTTACTTTATTAACAGAACTTATCATCTCATTGCCATTCATAACAACGTGTTTCATTATTGTTATCGCTGCAGCACTGAAGTTCACAGATAAGCATGAGTGGGTGCGAGTGGAAGGTGGAATCGGCACAGTGGGAATCAGCAATTACGCTCAGGTAGGTTCTTGTATTTATGACCCACTTGGAGATTAACAAGAGGCAATTGAAATTCAGCATGTGGATGAACCGCACTTTGTCCTCGCTGTTTTAAGATTAATGCAGGAAGTTGTTGATCAATTATCACATAAGTGCAGCTCTGTGCAAAAAAATGGAGTCATAATCGCATGTAGGGCCACTCTGATATTAGTACAAACTTGTAGGTACACACCATGTAAAATAGTTTATTATTGTATTTTAGCAACAAAGAAAAGAATGTAGAACATCTACATTTGAAGTGAATAAAATGTGAACATTAGTTTTCTTGACTCGCCATAATAGATTTTTTTTTGCAGTTATAAATATTCTTCTCCCATTTCAGGAAGCTTTAGGCGACGTGGTTTACTGCGGTCTCCCAGAGGTTGGCCAAAGACTTGAACAAATGGGTACATTAAACAATTATGCAAGCAATTAAATTGATCAATAGATCAAGCGGACAATGATCTATCTGTCCTGTGTGTGTGTTTTTGTTCTAGAGGATTTTGGTGCCTTGGAAAGTGTAAAAGCTGCCAGTGAGTTATACTCACCGCTCACAGGGGAGGTGACAGAGATCAACTCTGAGCTGACGGCCAATCCCGGGCTTGTGAATAAAGCCTGCTACGCAGAGGGTAAATGTCACTGGCCGTGATCATTGTTAGGGTGTTCCACAGATGCCTTTTGCTGTAAATCAGTATGTTACATTGCCAGAGTGCTTGTTGAAAAGAGCTTTTCCCCATTTTTTTCCGCCAGGCTGGTTACTCAAGATGACAATTGAAAAGCCTGAAGAACTGGACAGCCTCATGGATGAACCTGCTTATGAGAAGTTTATCAAGTCACTTGAAGAATAAATTGGTTTCTACAGTAATTCAAAGACATACAGACAGGTTTACTAACGCTCTTTGTATTTATATTGTTGCTGAAATATTGATATTACATTTTAAATCTAATTCCATTCTGCCCCTTAAGGAATTTTGCTTAATCTCTTGAACTCTATCTGATACTTTTCTTCATTTTTTTAAAATTTATTTTGCTCTGACAGAATTTCAATAAATGCAAATACCACGATGAAGCGTGTTAGTGTCATTACATTAAAAATCTCGTGCAGCGTGATGGGCTGGACACATGTTCATGGTTTTCCGTTGGGTTATGTTGCATGACAGTACACCTTCACCTTTGCCCTCAGGTGAAGATAATGGAGATTGCAGAAGCTAGTTGACCAATGATTAATCAAACTGTGTTTTTAGAATTGCTGGTATGAAAAACTTTGCTCGTTAATGAATTTTAAATAATCCCTGTGACAGTTGACGGAAAAGAATGATATTCCTTAATTCCTGGCACATTTAGCTAGAGCATAAAAATACTGATATTTGATGTTTTTATAATTTAATGATACTCTGAGGAAGACATGTATTAAATGAAAATATGTCAAAATATCACAACAGTGATTACTACAAACACTGTCTTATTTCATTTATATAAGTTAAATTTGTTAATGCTTTCTAAGCCAAATGTTACTCAGTAATGTAAACTGGTCCTTTATACATGGAAAATATGAAAATAACTCTTCCATGTCAATGCACTCAAATACAGTGGTGGAAATAATGGTAGCTTCCGGGCATCCTTAATATTTTAAACAACCACAATTTCATAGATCAATGTAAATGGGCCTGTAAATGTAAGTACTTTTAAAAAGCTATTATTATTATAACAAGTAAGGATGATTTTAAAAAAGAAATCTGGGCTGGGTCTACATCTAGTGGTCATTCTATATATTACATCATTTTAAACACGTGTCATATTTTGCGCAGCAAAAACAACAATATTATTGATAATAAAAATACTAATCGTAATTGCATTTGAATAAACTTTTGAAAAAAGTTAATACCTAACTTTTTAACAAAAGTAATTAAAGTGAGTGGGAATACACTTCATTTTTTTTTTTTTTTTACCAGTTTACATAAAACCGGAAGATCAAATAGATCAATGGCTTGCGTTTGCTAATATTAAATACCGCAATTACACTTTTGCTTTACATTTTAAACAGCCTCAATCTCTAATGAGATTTATTTATTTATTTATTTATTTATTTATTTATTTATTTATTTATTTATTTATTTATTTATTTATTTATTCATTCATTCATTCATTCATTTATTTATTTTTATTTTTTCCATTTACCGTGTTAGTCCCCTTTGGATAGATATAGTCTCTTCGGTGATTGGTTCGTTGACACATATCCCACAACCCACCGCGCACAACTTCCTTTTTCCTTTCGGCCATTTTCCCCCCTCGTAGGTATGAGAATATTTTCTCTATAAATTTGTGCCGAATCTACAATAATCCTCTTAATTTGACTCATATTTGTTGGTTCGGCACAAATGCACAGGCAGTGTGACTTGTCACCTTTGTAATAAGGTTATTATTGTAGTAGATATGTGTCAGATTTGTTGTAAAATATCTTCTGGTGATAGTGGTACACGGGTGTTTCTGTTAGCATTGCATTAACAGGCCGACGTTTGTATCCCATTTTAACTATATAACCCCCCTAAATAACTTTCAGACATGTGTAGCCAAAGTCGCTGAGACTGTTATGGAAGGATTTTGACTTTTGGTAGCTTTTCAATGAGAAATTGGCTAGTGTACTCAGTTTATCACCTCATGCGTATCTCTGGATGACATGATGGTGTGCCGGCGAAAGAGCGTGATCGTATCCATGTGGCTTTGCTGTTTTGCAGGGAAGTAAGCAGCCATGGCCCCTAACCGGAATGGAATGATTTTGAACCCACACTTTCACAAAGACTGGCAGAAAAGAGTGCGTACCTGGTTTAACCAGCCTGCCAGGAAGATCCGCAGGTGAGAACTACTGTCTCGCAGGGAAGAAGAGAGCGGTCATTTTTATGGAAATATTGTCATTTAATTGTCTAAAGAGATAAAATGACCATGACTAGCCTGGCCTTTCAATATTGGGGTGTATTTTTATTGTAGTTACAAAGACTATTTTTGTTTTGTTTTTTCAATTACAGTCAAAGAATGCAGTTATGTTTTCTTATCCGATATGTATGATAAGTACGGACTATCTTTCCATAGGCGAAAGGCTCGTCAGGCCAAAGCCCGTCGAATTGCTCCTCGTCCTGTTGCTGGACCATTGAGGCCACAGGTTAGGTGTCCAACTATCAGGTACCATACTAAGGTCCGTGCTGGACGTGGCTTTACATTGGAAGAACTGAAGGTAATGCTTTTTTTTGTTGAATTTAACTGTGATGTTACTTTTTTGATAACAAAGCTAGGGAACGGGCTAAAATCAAGCTGAAAAGCAAGCAGAATTTTAAAAGAGCATCACATTTTTGTGACAAAAAGCTACATTAGTGTGACTGCATCACCGAATGTGTAGTGTGTTTATGCATCTGCCTCTGAGAATAAAAACATGCAGCTGTGTTGACGGAGTTGGTGATCAATTGGGGGGAAAAAAGTGTTTTTATTGCAGCAGTCAAGTGATGACAAATCTCCGGAATCTCTGTATTGACTTGATGAATACTTGAACCCATTAATCTGATAACTGACTGCTTATTTCCTATCAAACATTCTGCTGTATTCCAGAATCATGAGATATCCTAATGTTTATCTCTTGGTCATCACTGCAGGCAGCAGGCATCCACAAAAAGACAGCCCGTACAATTGGCATCTCTGTTGATCCTCGCCGCCGCAACAGGTCCACAGAATCTCTGCAGGCCAACGTGCAGCGCCTGAAGGAGTACCGCTCTAAACTGATCCTGTTCCCTAGGAAGGCCTCTGCTCCCAAGAAGGGAGACAGCACTGTGAGCTTTGTTTCCTTTTAGATTGCCATATTTTTTTGTCATATGTTTGAAATGTCTGCAAATATTGTTGATACACACTACATTTGGCACATTGTCAAAAAGAAGAACCTGTTTATTCACCTCAAGGTGATGCAGAAAACTCACGTGTACTGTTTCTCTTAATGCAGTGGGTATCGTTTTAATTCTTGTACATATAAGTGGATTTTGAGTCTACATAGCACTGTGGTTCTTTGTGTAATTGGAAGCAGGAGTGATAGTTTCTGATAATTCCAGGTTTTATAAATAGATGCATGCATTTAGTAATGAACTGCATTGTGTGCAGGACTGTTTTTTTTTTTTTTTTGTTTGTTTACCACCTTTGTCAACCCTGAAACTTCACAACCAGCATTCCTGAGTATTTGAGTAAAACACTCAGTGGTTGTGATATTTATAGCTTTGTAATAAGTCCTGCAGGACAATATTCACAACAACATGTCCACTGTTTCCAGGAGGAGGAACTTAAGATGGCCACTCAGCTCACTGGTCCAGTCATGCCCATCAAAACTGTAAGTTTTCATTTCAAGCTTCAACTAGTACCTTTTTAATGGTGTATTTGAGTTATATGCCACCTTTGAATGGATTTTATAATTGTAATTTTCATTTGATGGGTCATGCTGAACCTTTCTGGAATCAAAGCAGTCAGATGATGACAAATCTCCGGAATCTCTGTATTTTTCTTTGATGAAACTGTTGAACCCTTTATTCTGATGGCTGCTTTTAAAATGAAACTAAAAATTACCTGCCTTTCCCCAACGTGTTGCAGCATGAGAACATGTGGTTTAGTCAGGATTAAACCGGCTATTATGTGTAGTGATGTTTATGATAAGCATCCTGATGGTTTTACTGTTCCCACAGGTGTACAAGAGAGACAAAGCCCGGGTTATCTCTGAGGATGAGAAGAACTTCAAGGCCTTTGCTAGCCTGCGTATGGCCCGCGCCAACGCTCGTCTTTTCGGCATTCGCGCCAAGAGAGCTAAGGAAGCCGCCGAGCAAGACGTTGAGAAAAAGAAGTGAAAATAGTCACTATGGAACTTTACAAAATAAAGTGTTTAAAAAGATAACTGCGAGAATGTCATCAATCAGAGCCAGTTTAGATGGTGTGGTCCTGGCAACCTGGGTCATTTCAGTGGTTGCACTTGGTGCTTCAGATGCTTTCAGAGCTGTTTCCTTCATGTAGCAACTGAGTGATCGTGGCCACAAAACACGTTGGACTGAGGGTGAGTTTAAATAAAAAACTGGCACCTCTAAGATTTAACATCCAATGAGTGAGTCTCTGGCTATGTTTCAGCAAAGATGTGACAACAGGAACTGGGAAATATAGAAAGGGTAATACTCTTATGGATGGGACTAAAAAAACCAACTTGGGCAATGATCAGATGAGCCACATCTTCAGTCATGATCTTGGTTCCCATCTGGGCTTTGCTATTTTATCTCAGTAATTGCTAAGCCTCAGGAAGCCCAAGATGACTGTTTAATTTCTCATTTCTTTCTATCATTTTTTTTCTTTCTTGAATAGCATTGATCACTGAGAAATACCGAGTCTTCTGGATTACCAAAATAAGACCCTGATCGCTGCCTCCCCCACATTATGAGTATTTCTGGTGGTTTGGTTTGGGCTGGAAGTATTGACGTGCTGGTGAGTGCTGTTGTGGATTTTTGGATTAGAGGAACACCAGGGTTTAGTCGGACCCTGGCCACCCTTTGCAGGCGGGTGGGAGTAATACCCAATTACAACACTAGATGGCGATGGTGACAAAACATGCATCATCATCATCAGTCCGTAGTTATGGGGTGTTGGTTGACCGAGCACGACTGTATCAGACATGCAGTGACTCTATTGACAATGACAAGCAGAAAAAACTTGAAAGGCCAGTGTGCATCAGCGTTTCATCAAAAATATTCTCTTGCAGCCTGAAAAGCAGATAAAAAACGTGAACTCTGGAGCACATTAAAGCTCAGGTTAAAGGCAGAGCTCTGTCATTATGCAGGAGTTAGAGGAGGGTCAGGAGAAGTGAAGGGGGGGAATAAAAGGCCTTCAGCGGGACATCTAATTTTCATCCAGAGTTTTTTTTTTTTATAGGCAGACCTCGGCTGAAATGTGCCGTTAAATGTGAAACATCACTATGACAACAGATTCTGGGCCACTTTAAAATCTGTACTGCATTTTATTTAAGATACCAGAAATGAGCATTACCAGATGAACTGTGATAAACATAGAGTAAATGTCCTCGTCTGTCCTTTAGTGCCATCTCTGATCCAACTTTATTGAATGCAGATAAATTATTCAGAAATTAGAGGGTGGTTGTCAGTCAAACGGGCTAGGACCAGGCATGATTGATAAGGTTAAAATGGGAATACAAAGTGGCTGTTTATAAGATATGTTAGTGCAAAAATAATCAATTTACTCCACTGTAACAAGACACCAAGTATCTCTATTACCTTTGATAAAAAGAAACAACAACAATGTCCGAGTAATGATTTTATGACCATTTTCCTTCTACGTTTTGAAACTAGTGGAGTTATGGTGTCCGTGATCAGCACAATATCAAACAGTTCACAAATCAATATCACAGATCTGATTAGCAAGAATCAGGAGTGGACAAGGGAGGAAACAGGGCGGGTTCTCAACTGAGGGGATTATCCTCAGTTCATCAGTTAGCCAAGCAACCGCACGATCGGTTGGCCTCAAAGTCATTTAACGAACAAATGCAAACAGGCTATTTTACTGTTCATCTGAGGAGATTTAGATGTGTGTGTGTGTGTGTGTGTGTGTGTGTGTGTGTGTGTGTATGGACCACCATCATCAGTGCACTACACTGTGAAGATTCTGGGTCCATTTCCCAACTTGGGGGCCTTTTCATGTGTGGGGTTTCTGTGGTTCTTCCTACAGTCCAGAACACACACCGGGGCCACTTAGACTCTCCAGTCTATTTACGCTGTATAGGTTAATGTGAGATGTTATGGAGACCGGTTGGGGTGTGACAGTATGTGTTCCTCTCCTGGCGGTTTAGGCTCCAGAACCACAAAACCCACTCTCCCACCCACGGAGAGGGAGTTTCTCAGTCAAATATGTGTTTTTTAAATTGATATTCCCATGTCCTTACCGGTGTGCAGAGTGTGAAGTGACTCTGAACTGCTGCCTTTGTTAATGCAGAGCTGCATCTTTTGCATGCTAATTACTCCTGCAGTCCACACACACACACACACACACACACACACACACACACACACACACACACACACACACACACACACACACACACACACACACACACACACACACACACACACTTCCTGCTGTCAGATTTACTCTGA
This sequence comes from Arothron firmamentum, assembly GCA_016586285.1. Taxonomy (NCBI): domain Eukaryota; kingdom Metazoa; phylum Chordata; class Actinopteri; order Tetraodontiformes; family Tetraodontidae; genus Arothron; species Arothron firmamentum. Next base: position 140,637 of record BJFM01001975.1, on the reverse strand, counting down.
CCTTTTGGGCACATGTGATCATAACTAGTGGAGATAACGCTTCTGCTCAACGAGGTGCTCAGACACCCTCTTGAAACACAAGCTTAGTGATTGATTACCACTATCAGGGATCACACAGCTGCCAAGAAACACTCTGGGATCGATGGCGTGTTTGAAGATTACCCCTGGCAAAATCTGACGGTATTAACTATTTTGGGTCGCTGTGCGCACCCCAGAGGTCAGCGTCGCCAAGGTGAGTATGGCCGGGGAGACGCACCCGGGAGGGAGCCCGAAGAGATAATCCATGTGTAAACGCAGGGAGGGAACGTGAGGTGCTGACCCGGCACAGCGGCAGCGGCAGATGGCCGCCGTTTGGAGCAGCGGTGCAGCGGGGGCTCAGGTGTGCGCCTCAGAGCGGACTCTGAATAACCACCGAGGAACAGGCACGGGAGGGGGGGGGGGGCTGAGCGCCGCCGGCCAGAGCTGACTTGAGGTCGCGGCCTTGTCTGAAGGCAACGTGTGTCTGCGTCCGACACGTGCGCACAGATCTCTGTATCTGAAGCGCACCATCACACGCATCTCCACATGTTCTTTTGTTTATGAGATTAATGGTGCCAAAAAAAAAAGACAGCGTGAGTGCCGCAACTCCGACAATCTCCCCTGAAATCAATAACAAACTCGTGATGCTGCAAAGCTCTTAGCAAAATAATCCTCCCCGCACGAAGGACACCTCAGCATACAGAATTAATTGTGGCAACAAGTGAAGCCCACACGTTTCCATTATAAAGTCCCTCCATCCATTTTCTATACCTGCTTCATCCGCACGCTCGCAGGGCTCCATTATAAAGTCCGCAGCCAAATTGCATTTTTTTCTGTTTTGTTTTTGTTTTTGGCCGCCTTTTGTTTCTGCCTTTGCCAAAAACTTTCCACGATTCTCTCTGTGACTCCAAAGGGGGGGAAAAAAAAATCTATAAATGTTATGCAATGTCTGGAAATACATTCATGAAAATAATACATCTGTGGGCGGACTGGAAAAGGTTGAAGCATAAACATGTAGAAACAATATGTTATATAACACGCGCTGCTGTCAGTGAAAATAATTTAGTTTTTAAATAAACACGCACATGCATCGAAAATGCTAGTTTGCAGCAGAAAAGGGACTAATAGAGCTTCTGATTTCGCCAAACTGAGCAACACATCAGAAATTGCTCTTCCAGTAAGGGAACTGGGTATGAGAGCGGAGATCACTTAATGGAGCATTTAAACCATATCTGCGACCTGCTATGACAGAGTAATTACAGCAGACTGATCCTGGAGAAATATAATTAAAACACAACATTAACACAGTGAAGTAAAGTTTGCAAGTGTGTCATGGATTGCCCTCTGATTCGCTCGCCTTTTCATTTTCGTCAACATGAACGCACGCACCTCGGCTCCCTGCGCGGATTCTGACGCCAAATGAAACTCGCGTCTGTACATCAGCAGCTGGACTCCTGTCCACTCCCCGTCTCCACATGACGAGCCCACTCCCTCCTCTGCCTCTCCAACCAATGAGTTTGTGCGGAGGAAACAAATGTGCCAGCGCGTTATGGAAGACGACTGAACAAGTGTGTTCAAGAGTGAGCCCCAACGACAGGTAGGAGATCAGCCCTTCATTTGGTGGCCACAGTAGTTGTTTGTTTGGAGGATTTTCCGTGCGTTTTTGTTCTCTCTGTGTCTCTGCGTGCGCGCGTTTGTGGAGCCGCTGATCGTGTCGTTGGACGTGCGTAAAAGGTGTTGAAAAAGCGGTCAGTGACGGGCGATGTTCCCAACTGTTCTGTTCTCCGATTCCGTCGCTGCTGTGAGCAGGAGCTCTGTACTGGACCAACTGCAACTGGTGTCTGAATTCCAGATGACAGTTTTGTTGATTTAAGATGGTGAATTGTTCTGAAGTGTTTCGGAGTGTTTCCCGAAATGGCTTTGATTAAGTTGTCGGATTAGCGCGGCCATCCCTTCTTCTATCTCACACCTTCCAGATACCTGTGTTGATGCTCGGGTTAGGCGCCTTCTCAGATCCACAGATGGCTGCTGGATCCACGGGCGCTGTCCCTGCTGAAACAGGCGCTGCTGCTCCACTAATTCACTTTCTTTCTGCTTTGGAGCACTTTTGTCTGCTTAAGGACACTTGGGCACAGATGTCAGAGGTTAAACCTCAAATGCGTGTCAGTTTTCCTGTGAGCTCCCGCTTCCACCTTCATCAGTTATTGTTAACAGAATTAAATCAGTATTATTGTTTCCTCTAAGCTGGATGGAATCTCCTTTTTTATGCTTTATTTTCTTTCCAAATGTCGCTGTGCAGGTTATAATATGTCATATGTTTCGATGTTGTAACAGTCTGCATGTCATTAATCAGTCTCTTCAGGGACCTGATCCAGCTCCACCCTCATGCCCTGTTTGTCTTTATTTATGAGGTGAGATGATGTTCCTCACAATTGGGAGTAACTCTTGAGCAGCTGTAATGACACCTCCGGTCTCATTTGGGAGTCAACGATCACCTCTGTTCTCTCTGTGACATCTGTTCCAAGTCAAGTCCTGTGAGCGTGCCGTGTCCTTGCTAAGATCCTTCCGCCCCGGAGCCGCCAGTCGCCTCACGCCTCTCTCAGTTTTCACCGATTGGACGCTCCCCTCAGCCTGAGCCGGAATGAACGAGATCCAGGAGGCCACCTCGCCTGCGACCAGCCTCAGCGGTCCGGCAGCCTGCGTCTCCAAAGTGGAGCTGCGCGTGTCATGCAAGGCTCTGCTGGACCGAGACACGCTGAATAAGTCCGACCCCTGTGTCATAATCATGGTCCAGACCAACGGACAGTGGACAGAGGTGAGCCCCTCCCTCAAAACCTGTTTTTTTTCCCCCCCTATTTTTATCTGTGCACTCCTCAAGTCAGCTCAGCACACTTATTTCTTTGACTTTCGCATGCCCGAGGTCAGATCATTTGAACCAATACACCTGAAACCAAACAACACTGCAAACAGAGAGCTTTTGGAGAAAACGTGCACATCTCAACCCTATACCGGTCTGGATCAAGCCTGGAGATAAATCTGTCATGGTTTGGTGAATTCTCACCAAACCATGACTGAAATGATCACAGCTCACACAACAGCTGTCTGACTCAGAGCAGAAAATGTCAGATGTGGAATACATTTACAGAGCAGAGAGCCAGCATTCCCCTCAACTACTCATTAACTGACAACAGATTGTGTAGCCTGCTGTGTAGGATTCGACGGGTGCGGCACTGCGTGTACACGCACGTCCCACCGGTGGACGCACGCGGACAAACAGTGGGCTGCAAATGTGACGTGTGGTGATTTGGCCTGCGGTTGAAAATGGAGGATTTCTTGCTTGGGTCCTGGGCTGATGTGGTGCGTGGGCGCAAGGTCTTTCATTTTCCTGTTAATGAATTAATTGAGTTCCTGAGGGGGAGTCCAAACACGGGTCTTCATTTAGCGCTCATTTGTCAATACAACCAGGCATAACTGATTCTGCAGATGCTTTTTTTCCTCCCTGCAAAACCTTCATCCATCACACACTGGTTATATTAAACCAGACCATGTTGGGCTCTGCTATAGATTTGCTACGGAGCTTGCCTCATGAGATAGCTGACCTGGGTTCAGTGCTGCGTATATGAAAGGCTATTTTTGATTCCGGTAACTGCAGCCTGTATGTGCACACACCTGGGGTTTCCACAACACCTGACAGCGCTCCCAGTTCCTTACTATCACTCCATCCATTTATGGACTGGTTTTTCACATTCATTCACTAATTCAGAAACACTCAGTTGCGTCATATGTTGTGTGGTTGCTGTCTAGCTTCTGGAACTATGGTCCAACCTTTCAGACAGAACTGGAGGTCACACTCACTTTTTTTTCATTTCTTTTTACATATCAGGTTAGGTATAATGTTGGGGTCAAATCTTGACAACAACCGCCCTAATTTGTTCTCTAAAAGTCAGTATTTGGTTCTGATTTCTTTGACAAATGTTTATTTAAAATGTGTTTTTTCCCACCAGCTTTACTTCCTGTCTTGAGATATTCTTTCACTATTCAGTAAATTCCATCTTGGTGCCATCTGCTTTGGGAAACGGACCAGTTCCAGTTGCAGCAGAGCACCCCGACGACATGATGCTGCTTCACGGCTGTGCTGGTGGACTTCAGTCACCCCTTCACTGCCAAGACCTAATGCATCACGTTCAGTTTTTCGTTTGTAAAAATCAAAAAGCAGAGGGCTTTTGTCTTTGTCCTGCGATTCCCTGCAGACTGGAGCTCCTTGCTGAGCAGCCTCTCATGGTGACATCGGGCCCATTTTAGCCTGGCTGTAGATACTTTAGCACCTGTTTCCTCACAAGGTCCTTTGCTGTTGTTCTGCAGTTCATTTGCACTTTCTCCCCTCCAAAGCACTTTCATCTGCAGGAGACAGAATTCATCTCTTTCCTTTGTAGTACCACAGTGATTAATTAGGCGATTGTAGAGATTCATATTTTTTTTTGTCTTACTGAGCTCTGTGCTCTCTATCTATCTATCTATCTATCTATCTATCTATCTATCTATCTATCTATCTATCTATCTATCTATCTATCTATCTATCTATCTATCTATCTATCTATCTATCTATGTTTTCATTTTTAAGAATGCAGTGATTGCTTATTCACTCGTGCAAACAAGCTGTTTTTCTTCCTGGCTGATTTATGTGCATATCAGCTGGGGTTTGACATGTTATTCAAATCCTCTGCTGCCAGCCTGCTCAGCATTGCCTCCATTTGTTACTTACATCCTCATTTGAATAGTGGCTCAGCCCACTCACCACACCGAGGCCCTCTGTCTTTTCCTGGCTCGGTTTGCGTGGTCCCGCTGACCTGTAACTGCTTTTTAGCCAAACCTCGTGTCGTTACTGTATAACGCGAGAGCCCAATTTCTCCAGGGAAAAATGCAGGGGAAAGACATGATTTCCTGGCTTTTTTGGGTAAAGTGATCAACATGCTGCCACGATAAGTAGCCAGTCTGCTCACAGCAGGGGCTTGTTACGCTGGAGCTACATGGATAATTTTCTACCTGTTGGACAGGAACCATTGGAGAAATCCTAAATTAGTCCTGTCACAGCCCTTTGAGTAGCTCTGGCTCGACACCAGCAACCCAACAGAAGGCACCAACCTTCCCTCACTATAGCTCTGATTAGCTTTTATCCACAAACAGACTCATAAGACTCACTGCAAATCTGTCTATCCAGATGGAGCGAAGAGGAAGGAGGGAGAAGGCAGGAAATGACAAAAAAGAGAAGTGGGCACGAATGAGGCTCAGGGAGTCAAAACAGAAATTTCTGTTTTCCAGCAATATTCATATAGTTGTTGTTTCTGTTTGGATCTTTGTGAGGCCGATTGTCAGACGATGAAAACCCTCAGAGTGAGGCGAGATACGTTTGGCGGGTAATTCGCTACAGCAAATTAATAAAATTTGAATCTGAGTCATCACCTTTGTCCTCTGATAAAACATTAATATTGTGAAATAAGCGGCGCCCCCCCGGGGTGGTCAAAGTAAATGAGGATCAGCCGTGCGTCTGAACAAGACACAAATTGAAATTAACAGCCTCCACAGTCACCATTAAAACAGCGGAGGATCTCAGCTCATTTCTTCACTGCAGGTCAGAAACGGAATTTATATCTGCTCCAGAGGCATTTCTGCTGTTTTTGCACAGAGGGAATGGCATTCTTGCCTTCTTGAAAGAATTAGAGTGCTCTGAGAGGTGGGTTGAACAGCCTGTCTTTGTGGAGACGCTAATCCCCGGACCTGTTCTCTCAGCTAACATGCTCGTTTTGTTATATGTTCGGAATTTTAATGCATGAAAAAAATGTTCTGAGAGAGCTTAATTTCTTCTGAACAGCTGGTCCATTAGGCTTTGAAGGGGGTCTAAATGTCACATTAAATTCAATAATTACACCCAAATGTAAATGAAATGAAGTTAAAAACACTGTTTTGCTAAATAATATTGGTACCTTTACTAAGAACCTATGTACTGTGTAGTGATTTCCTCCTACACCAGCACACTCAAGATCATGATATATTTTCCCTTTAATTTCAGTGTTTTCTGTCTGGTTTTTGCCTGAATAAGATTCACCAATAAACAGGCGCAGGGTTTATGGGGTCGTTGTGATTCACAGTCTGGAGCGGCTCTGCTGACAATGAGTAAACGACAATGGACATCATGACAGACAAAAAGCAGTCCTGGTCATGATGTACCCGTTCTGTCATGAACACACATTTAACACGAGCACAGGATCGCAACACTTTAACTGTGAAACATTAAAGAGACGCTTTATCAGGGCGGATTGATTTGCTCTCGTGAGAAGTTGGGCAGCGTGTAGACGTTGATGAGCTAAATCCCACACCATGAGCTGCGGGAAAAGCTCATCTTTTCTTGTCATGCTATTAAATAGAGGAGTGCATGCTTTTCTGTAGGCTGAGATTAAATGACTGAGTCCACAGAAATCCTCACAAATCAGCCCACAATGCTCTCGATCTTTTATATGGACTAGTGCTCCTCTAAATGCAGCCGGAGGTTCTTTGACAGTCTTGTGTGTAAAAAAAACCTCTTCTTCTGTCTCTCCTTTCTCAGCTGGACAGGACAGAAGTCATAAAGAGCAACTTGCACCCGGTGTTTGCCAAGGTCTTTTCACTGGACTACTACTTCGAGGAGGTGCAGAAGCTCAGGTTCGAAGTCTACGACATCCACGGCACTCACAGCATCGGAACCCGCGACGATGACTTCCTGGGTGGCGTAGAGTGCACCCTTGGACAGGTGGGCAGATGTCTCCAACCCAGTTTGAAAACCCAGCAGTGTGCCCGTGTGTCGTCACAGACCTGAAGTGTGCAGTGGCAGCCCGCTCTGTCTGCCCCTCTGACCAGTTCAGCTGGTTCCCTCCCTGATAACTGCCCGGCGCTGCTCTTAACGACTCCCTGCACACTGCTCTGTACTGTGAGGAGCTGAAGGCTAACGTTCATCTTGATCTATGCAGATCGTTGCTCAGAAGAAAATGGTGAAGCCCTTGTTGCTGAAATATGGGAAATATGCTGGCAAATCCACCATCACGGTAGGCTTGTCTTGTTCTTCAAGGCTACAGTGCAGGTTTTTGTAGTGATGCCTGTTAGTGGTTTACTCCTCTCTGAACAACAGTAAATTTAGATATATGCCCATTTGGGGCTCCACAGGGACATCTTCCATCTTCGACCCGTAAGAAGTGGTCTCTGTGGGAGAAATCTAAGATTGGATGTGAATGAGAGGTGGTCCCAGCACAGGACAAACAGGATGATGCTATCGCCCTTCAGCGGGTTTAGCTCCGGCCCAACCTGGTTTCTGAACCCCGGATCCCCGATAACATGGAGAGACAAACTCATCCATTTTAAATCTTATTCATTTCATCTTTTGCCAGATTTAGGCTGAATCTCAATTGGAGCCAGCAACAAAGATCTTTTGGGCCCCCCTCCCATTTCATTCAGTCAAATATACAGTTCAGTGCACTCTAGTAATGTCCCAGCCTTTCCAGAACCCACTTCTTTATTATTTATTGTATTCGTAAAATAGTGCCATTTTCTTCTGGTTTGCTCACGGTGCCCTGTAGAATGTGATGTATATGTTTATGTCTATAGGCAAAGAGAGTTGGGAATTTATCACTTTTGACAGAAATACTGCAGAAATACAGAATAATCTTACCCAGAACGCTTTGCCCACATGCATTTCTATTGGCTTTCATCCATCTCGGATGATTCGAGCACAACTAGAGATGTGAAGTGATACACAAAGCTGAATAAAAACATACATAACTTACAAAACACCCACTTTCATTCAGCCCAGTTCAAATTTTAACAAGTTAACTGAGTGCAGTCAAATCAATACATATTTATGTAATACCTTAAATGCAGTGTGCAGCTGTGGAGAAATTTTATTCTCTTGCAAGCTGCCAAAAGATGGGTTGAGGACAGGTATTTCCTGCTTGCAATCGCATACTCGCCACAAGATGCCACCAAATCTTACACACTGGACCTTTAAAGCAAGCGGTGCCACTGAGAGAAGGATTTTATATTCAAACCTGCGATGTGTTTGCTCAGGCTATTAACAGCCAAATGTCAGGAGGGGTCTGAGGTGGGGTTTTTTTCCTTCTAAAGAACGTCAGTCTCCATGTTGACGCAGACTCTAACAGGGTCAGAACGTGGCGGGCTCTGAACCTCAGGACAGAAAGACTAACACAGTGTAAACCAATCAGAGAAGCACCTGTCAGGAGGAGCCGCCTGATAAAGCCCAGGTCTCCTAATTTGCCAATCATCTGTGTCAGGTCTTGTCAAACCTTCCACTGCGTCTCTGCAGTGAAGACTTGTCAGTTCCACACAGAGACGGCGGGCATCCGGACACAGATCCTGCTGCTCATTCCTAACAACGCTCAAACCCTTAAACTATTACGCCGTTAAATATCCTTTTACAGGAATAATGTAGCGCATCAAGAAAGAATCCTGCCGAATAATCATATTTTCTTTTCAGGTGCATGCTGAGGAAATATCTGGCAACAATGGCTATGTGGAGCTCTCCTTCTGCGCCAAGAAACTGGATGATAAGGTGAGACGGAGGCAGAGTTCACATTTCATTAGATATGGTTACTAAGGTAATGACAACGGTGATGATGATGATGACGATGGTGATCGTGATACTGCAGCCTCAGCAGGAGTGCCGATGTTCATTTTCATACAGAACTAGATATCTTCATAATGACGCGCAGCTCTATTATGTCAGCGAGATAAAATCACTTTAAGGCTTCATTTCACAGACGCCCCCCCTCACATCTCGCACTTGCAATCTTTGCAGAAGGAGCATTTCAATCAAAAAGGCAGCAGGGGCTCACATTCACTCACAGCTCAAGTTGCCTGAACTTGCTGCCTGTTCAACGCCTCACAGGCTGCTCTCCGGTCGCTAACGTTCAGGGGGAAGGTGCAGGTGTTTTCCAGTTCAGTTGAAAACTGAACGCATCAGTCACCTAAACATCAACGTTGCACTTTAATGAATGACTCCAATGTGACTTCTGGGTCAAAAATGTCAGTTCAGGTATTAGTTTGGAGCTGTTACTCATTGGCCGGTACGTCATCGATGTGTGCTGTAGGTGTTAATAAGTATTCTACTCATGCTGAATATAAACATTCAGCTCCAGGACCTGCATGTGAAAATCAAGCTGTTGGTTCCCCATCTTCATATTACATTCAATCAATAGTTAATGAAACACCTCGATCCATCCTGATTCATCCTTTACTCTCACTGGTCAATGCAAATGAAAGAGTCCAGGGAAATTGGTGGTATGAGACTAGGTGTGAAAATCCTTTGATTTTATTTGCTTAAATGCTGCAAATCAGTTGTAACGGTTCGCATGAGACAGACAGTTGCTCCTAAATGAACACTTGATGAAGAGTGATGCAATAATCATTTGCTAATCAGGTGCATGTGAGCTGTATCACCTCCTAATTTGGCTGCCAATGCCAGACGAGCGACGTATTAATCCTGCGGAACCGCCTCGATGATGCAAGGCGTCAAAGACGGCGGCCATCATCACTGATATCACTGCAATGGTTGCCTGTGATTGAATTTCAACATTTGTGTGTGATCAGTCCACACTGCTAGCGGTTGCCATGACAACGAAGAGAGGACAGCACAGCTTGTTTTTACTCATGTGTCCCCACGACGGCCAACAACCCCCCCCACCCGATCCCTCAAGATGTACCGTATCTAATGTGGCAAGAATATTCGAATCATTTGTCTCATTCTGTGCATAGCCTCTGACCTACCACACACACACAAGCACACACACAGAGGCTGGAAGTTGAGGCTCGGGGATGATTTAAGGATACACGAAAGACATCATGTAAACCCTTCAAAATCTCAGATATCTCTGACAATTTGCAGGATGCCCACTGGCACAGTTGGTGGAAACAGCACGGACATAAACCAGTGCTAACAAAACAAGGAACTGGGGCAGGAGACACAAAAGATCAAACTATTTCCCTCAATCGTACCTCACCTCCAGCACTGTGCTATGAATTGTGTACCTGCTCCTTCCTGACCTTTATTCACAGACAATTTCCCTTTTAGCAACAAAACATCCCACCAGCCAATCAAGGTATGCTATAAGATGCCTGAGTACTTGGTTTTTCTGTAATCATGCCTACTAAAAGTGCATTACAGGGTCAATAGAAAAGAAATATTCACATCTGCTTTCAGTCAAATTTCCTTCATAATCTCATCCATGCTCTACGTGGTTTTTATTTGTTAGTAGGGTTCCAGGTGAACAACAAAAATAGAAAATGTCTGCTGTTTTCGTTGATCAGAGGAGCCTCATTAGCCTCACAATTGCTGCTGGACAATCCAATCATGCTGTTCTCTCCACAGGACCTCTTTAGCAAGTCGGATCCCTTTTTGGAGATTTACCGCATCAACGACGACGACACCGAACAGCTTGTGCACAGAACCGAGGTGCGTTCACAGCCCATCTTCATGCGCGGCAACAGACACTTGAGCTCATCCTGTCTCATAATGTGTGTGTACTCCACTCCAACAGGTGATTAAAAACAACCTGAATCCTGTGTGGGAGCCTTTCAAAGTGTCTCTCATATCCTTGTGCAGCTGCGATGATGAGCGCAAGCTCAAGGTAATGAAACTGTAGCAACGGTGAATAGACCCAAAAGAGATGTATCTCAAAGGCAGGAACAAAAATAACACAATATTTGAGGGGTAAAAACAATACATGAATATTGCATGAATATTGTGACCCTCAAGACGAAATAGCGAGCGGTGTCTGTGCGTCACAGTGCCTCGTGTGGGATTATGACTCCAGGGGGAAGCACGATTTCATCGGCGAGTTCTACACAACATTCAGGGAAATGCAGAAAATTTCCAGTGGAAATAAGGTCAGTGGACGAATAGGCGAGTTTTAATCTGCTGGTGGTGTGTTGAAACCTGTACTCCTTTGTTGAAGGTGATGTGGGACTGTGTCAATCCCAAGTACAAACAGAAGAAGAGAAACTATAAGAATTCTGGAGTCGTCATCCTCAGTGAACTCAAGGTGGGGACCAGCTGGCAGAAACGGCCCATTTCTGTCGGTTCCGTCTTTGAATGTTTGTTATTTTTAGCAGCTGTGCCAAGATATTTAACCTTTGCTATTAACAGATTTGTAGAGTCGGTTGTATTTTAATTGCCAGCGAAAGTGAGCACTCAAGGGGTTGCTTCTGACAATATTCTCATGTTGTCTGTCTCCTGCAGCTCCACAGAGTGTACTCCTTCTTAGATTACATCATGGGAGGATGCCAGATTCACTTCACGGTAATTTGAGCAGTCTGTGTTAGGCGACGCTTCGGTGCAATTAAGTTTTTAGCTCCAACGACTGGCCCCAGTTTTTGTGAATGAAGCCGCTGCCAGATCTCCTGCCCATAGCGCTGCGCCGGGCACCAGCTGAAACATGAAATGGCTTCGAGATAAACAGATGTTGGCGCGGCTTCTCTGAAGTAAAGAGGATGCTGTTTACAGGAAACCTCGGCGTTTCGCTGTTTGTCCACATCGTAGGCAGAGAAAGACTCAAACCCTCATCAACTGCAGCCCTCTGGTCTGTCTTGCTTAGTTTTACCTCTCTGCTGCTGCTGGACTACTGAAGCATTATTACGCTGTTCTTCCTTGCTGAAGTAGCCTGTATTATAACACATGGGAGCTGTAGCTGCTTCAACCCACATGGGTGTTAAAATCACAGATTTCTTCCTTAGATCAGATAATACGTGCCACCATTAGCCATGTTCCGCACACACAGACCGGGCAGCATAATGAACGGGCTCTGCTCAGATGCTGCACTTCCATATTGTTTATCTCGCACCTTTTCTGACGCTTTCAGGTCGCCATTGATTTCACGGCGTCCAATGGCGACCCGAGGAACAGCTGTTCGCTGCACTACATCAACCCGTATCAGCCCAACGAGTACCTGAAGGCCCTGATAGCGGTGGGGGAGATCTGCCAAGACTACGACAGGTGTGCCAAGTTTTTGTTTGTGGGTTAAGTGTGTTCCGCACCTACAAAACTCATCTCTCCCTCTGAAAAACTGTGCCACAAAGGACTTGTTACACGGCTCTTTACTGGGCTCTTCCGTGCCGAAATATGCCACTCCACCCGACCCACAGCAAAAGGATTGTAATGGAAATCTTGGAGTGCTGTGGGTTATTTCGTGTCTGTTTAGCATTTTTTTTTTTAAGCAGAAGCTGGAGTTGCTATGGAAATACACTGAGTGTGAATCCTCACCAGTAGTCATGCTACGTTCACCAGCCGTAGTTCATTCACGTCATGTTCACGTTGGTGAGCCAGTTTTAATCAGTGGTGAACCCGCGGTTAAGCAGAAGCTGCTGTAAAATTAGAGCAAATGGAATTGGCTGCCACCATCAAATATGCATGAGGATAATCTAGAGCTAGGTGTCAGTCAAGGCTGCTGACCCAGAACTGCCTTGTGGGGAAATCGTTTCTGAATGTCCAGGATTCAGCAGTCACCCTAGCTTTGACTTTAAGGCATCTGCTCAGGTCTGCCCCACTGCAGTTTGGAAAAAACAAAGGATTTTTAGAATATTGTAGCATCTCGTGTGTCACACTAAAACCAAACCAAATGAGCACTGGCTCACCTGTTCCTTCTCTGCAAACACACAGGAGTGATGACCTTCCTTCACAGCAGAATGAATGAGTGTGTGGCCTCAAGGTCTGTGTTTGGACAATAAATACAACACTGACAAGCTTTTACAAACCGTCCAAAGGAATTTAAGATGTAGCTGAAAGAAGACAGAGGCCACATTTCATTTTTTCTCTCCCCACCATTAATATTTTAGAATTAACAGAATATTTCCTTTTATTTCAGCAGTTGCAAAATGTGAAAGTTCAAGTTCTTCATAACAACTTAGAAAAATACATTAGTAATAATAATAGAAACCTTACACACACACACACACACACACACACACACACACACACACACACACACACACACACACACACACACACACACACACACACCTCTGTACATG
>BJFM01001975.1:116682-127546 GCA_016586285.1 Arothron firmamentum | reverse complement strand
TTTTTTTTTTTTTTTTTAGTGCGGTTAACTCAATGACACTTTCTTCCGCGTATCTGCAGCAGCCACCGCTCCTCCTGGGGTTCTCTCGTATGGCTGCAGGGATAACAGCATGATGTAGCATCTCATATAGGGCCAGTGGATGTGCAAGATGAATCCTATTTAAGAATTCATTAAACAGAGCAAATTTATATTTTATACAGAAGGTGGAGGTGGTGCTTTCAGCTCAGCGTTTTGCTCTTTTATGCTGATGATCTCAGTCGCATCAGTTCAACCTGCAGCTGTGGGGAACATTATAGCTTTGCAGGTAGTGGGCAATTAGTGGGAAAAGATTGCAAATATATGTTTCAGAGGGAAAGAAAACCTCACGTATGTCGAAAGTAAGCCAGAGGAGGATTAACACTCTGACTCCTGATTTATGCAGATCCTCCTATTGAATATCAGGGGAGCACTATCAGGCTAATTATAGCCTCCAAGTGATCATATTGGAGGCACTGAAAACCTGTTGTTTTAAAAGTAGGGAGCATGTAGCCTTGCCGTTTAGCCCGTTAACGTGCACGGCATCGTACCTGGAATATGCTTCTGGTCAAACAGCCACTGAGTGTAGGCAGGCCTTGCCTCTCAAGTCAGAATTGTGATTGAGGTGGGCAAGTAAACCTTTTAGCCTTTAGTGGATATTGGTGATGTGGGATTTTAGAGCCCTTGCAGAGGAGTGCATTACGGAGCTGGAGTGATTAGCTTTAGTCTGTGTGGGCAGAGGCTCGCTTACCGCGCTGAGAGGACTGCTAGACTGGCTGCAGTTTCTTCACGTGTGCAGACGAAAAGTGAAGGAATCAGGACCAGTGTGTAGCCTACAGAAGGTCTGCGCAGTGGTCTTTTACGGAACAGCAATATATGTGACAGCAACGCAAATATACTCGATATAAATTGAACAAAACACTAAACACTAACACTGAACAAAAATCACTTTTTCTGAGATGCTATTAGATGTAGGAGAGACCAGGGACATCAGGTACATCTCTGACAGCTACACCTCCATTATTTCTGCTCCAATTTACACGTGCTCATGTTTCCCGCTGTGCTGCAGGGGCTGCACTTTTTATGTGTGCATCATTGATTTTTCCGCTGTAAACCCTTGCAGTTGTGCTAAACAAATTAGGATTTCATTGCAAAAGAACAGCTTCACTTGAATTCTGTGAAGAAGGTTTACGCTTTGTTTCTCAGAGCATACAAAGAAAAGAGCCTTTGTTTACACTCACCGCAGGTACACATTTCAGATGATTTCCTCAAAGCATCGTCAGCTAAGCCAGAGGACAAAGACCCCTAAAATCCATTAAAGTGAATTAAAGGATATTTTAAATGTTTCCCAAAGTCTGTTTTGTTGCAGATGTTGTTTTTGATTACACTGAGCCAGAGAATCTGAGGTTCCCTTTGTGATCAGTCATGGAGGGAGGCAGACTAAGTGCTCAGATAAAGGGGGAGGGGCATCCGCTTCAGCTTTGCAGCTTTTACTAATTAAAGTCTTATCTGGTTTCCTGATAACTGATATGCAAAACATGCAAAATCATGCTCTTAGTTACTATTAACAACCACAAAAATGTGTTATGGTTATGCTTTACTTTTGTCATTCCTGTCATGTTACCACGCAGGTAAATTTCACTGTAATCTTTCCACATGCCGGCTCACGGGAATGCTTTAAAGTAATCTCTGTTTATCAGTCAGTGAGATAAAATATGGAGCCCATTAGGGCTGCCAGCACCCCTTTCAGCAGGTGCACGAATGCTGGCAGTGGGATTGTTTCTTACATTGTAATTCAAGTTTTTAACATTTATGAAATGCAAACAAGATGGGGGCTTGTCCTTGGAAATGTGAACGGATGGATAAACTAGCAAGATCGTTTTCTTCACATCGCTGTCAACAGCTAACAACAATTATTCAGCAGTAAACACAAATATGTGACCAGTTGATTTGTTTGTTTGTTTCAGTGACAAAAGATTTTCAGCCCTGGGGTTTGGAGCCCGAATTCCTCCGAATTATGAGGTAAGTATCTGCCTTTCATTTCAAAAACAATGTTATTGTCATTGTTCACACGTGCACCTTTCCGAAGATTTAAAGTGCACGAGCCTGTTTTGTCTCTGGATTCCGTTTATCTCACATCTCAGAGTCGTTACTGAGTCTATTCAGGAGTTCCTTGTTTTAAAATATAGATCTGAAACGACTGTTCCAATAACATGGACGCAGAGGCGTGCTAGAATTTGAAACTGGACCAAAAGCCTTCATTAATTCTAAATAAAGCCCTTAGGAATATGTCTGCAGGTACTCATGCATAAAGCGCACATACACACACACAGGAACGCACACGCACGCACACACTTGTGCACACAACACATAAAAAAATCATGTTTCATGTCAGATTATAAACACTTCATCCTGACAGACACGTCTTTATAACCGTGCATATAAATGAAGACTAGGCATTTTCATGTGTTCATTCATGTTTGCTGGCTGTAGACCCTAACCAGTTCATCCCCTCCCCCGTCTGCAGGTTTCTCATGACTTTGCCATAAATTTCAACCCGGAGGACGATGAATGTGAAGGTGAGGCCTGGCCTGTGCACGTGGTTGTAGATGATAGAAATCTGCGCAAGATTCCCCTGTTTCGTGCCGCCCGCACGTGGAACGTAAAATAAATGATGCAATCAGGCCCAGATGCGGTCAAACATCTGGCTGGGGGGGTCGCTGGAGCTAACTGTGTCTCTCCCGTCTTTTCCTTCGGAGCAGAGATCCAAGGAGTGGTGGAGGCATACCAGAACTGCCTTCCTAAGATCCAGCTGTACGGGCCCACCAACGTCTCTCCCATCATTACCAGGATAGCCAAACAGGCAGCAGGTGACGGCAACATCAAGGATGCTTCCGTGAGTGTCCATTTAACTCCTCGCTGGCTCCGTGTAAACATCTATATGTCTTCGTTGGTTTATCTGGACAATTTAGCCACAGCAAACATCTGGTTTCATCAGAAAACACCGTCATGAAACATTAACACACTGATAACACCGGACGCTCAAAAAGGATGATAAGAGGAGGTGTTGTAGCATTGTTCTCATTTTACACCTCATTAATTTTCACACAGACGCACACGCACGCGCTCTAATTAACGATGGACTGGCATTAAGCAGTAATTCTCACTGACGCTGCTTGTCGTACTCCAGCGTTACCACATCCTGCTCATCCTCACTGATGGTGTGGTGACCGACATGGCGGACACGCGCGAGGCCATCGTCCGAGCCTCCTATCAGCCCCTGTCCATCATCATCGTGGGAGTGGGCAACGCCGACTTCACAGACATGCAGATTCTGGACGGGGACGACGGCGTCCTGCGCTCGCCGAAGGGCGAACCCGTCCTCCGGGACATCGTGCAGTTCGTGCCATTCAGAGACTTCAAAACGGTCAGTTTCTTTCGTCGCCGCCTCACTCGATGACCTCCGGTTGTCTCCTCTGCTGATGGACATGTTGCTGGCTTTACTGGAGCTGCAGATGGTCACCATCAACCGCAGGAGAAGCAGCTCGTCAGCAACAGTTCGGCCGGTCGGCTGCCTGTCCTGATAAAGAAAGACTTTTTTTCTGCAAGTGATTTAGTCATAAATGACTGGATTTAAAGAGAGACTAAGTGATAAAATTGTATCACGGCCATTGTCAGGTACACTGAGGTCAGGGAAAAGTCAAAAGGGTCCGATAGAAACCGATAGCTCTTTTGTGCACTGCCGAGGATGCGCCATCCTGAAGGTGTTGGGTGCGAGTCGCTGATTCCGCTGCTTGATGTTAGCGTGCGGTTTACACGGTCAGTGTGGAAATATAGAGCTTCTTTTCAAGAAGACTCTGCTCCACGCTTCCAATTCTTGTTCAGTTTTACTGTTAAATTGTGTTTTTATCCCATGCATACTGAAGAGCAGAAGACTGCTTTTAAACGCTGACTCAGTTCCAGGCCCCTCATGGAACCGAGGAAGATGAGTCATGAGCTCTATCTTTACTGAAGCGTAATCTCCAGCACTCACATTCTCAAACAGAGATAGATGTTCCGACACTGTTTGCAGTAAAATTGTAACTTTACTATTTCCACTATCTCACATTTGAATATTTAGATGTAAGTTCTTCATCTTTAGCCTGTTTTTCTCCTTCTTCGCTTGCAGGCTTCACCTGCAGCCCTGGCCAAATGTGTGCTGGCAGAGGTGCCTAAGCAAGTGGTAGAGTACTACAGCCATAAGGCCATCTCCCCCATGTGTCCTCTGAGGGACTTAAGGACCCCCATCCTCAGCCCAGTTGCCACCACCCCGACAGAATAACCACCAGTGCTGTTTCTGGGACCAGCGCTTCGACTGCAGCACCAGTACAGCTAACAGGGGAACGGCATGCTTTGGAACGATTGAGGAGGACAAAAGAGTAAATCTTTCTAAATGTGTTGTTAATCAGTTATTTCACTCCACGCCGCTATCAAATGTTTACAAAAGGACAGTGACTGTATTTTATATTTCTTTATTTATTTGTTCCGTTGCTCATCCAGCATTTCTCCCTGGCTGTGCAAAATTGACAGCACCAGGAGTCTTGGAGGCTTGTTTCTCTCCCCCTGATTTTTATGCATGCAGGCCAGTCCATCAGTTTTGGCCCATCGATCGGATGCACGCTTAGTTACCCCCTCCGTGGCTATGAAATCCACTGCATTTTATGTTACCATTCTGTCATACATTCAGGCAATTTTGAAGATGTACTGTAGAGTATGCTGTATATGTTGCAATTAAAATAGAGAGCTGGCGGGAAGCGCGAAGGCGAGACGCTGCATCCAGACCTGTTATTATAATCACCTCCCCTCACTCACGAGTTTGTGGGCTTGTCGAATCGGCTAATTACAACCCCGATTAAGAAATGGAGGTGAACAAAAGACGAAAGAAGGAGGGAAATAAGTCTGCAGTTAACTGACATCATGGTGACCTACCAGTAAAATGTAAATTCTTCCCATATGTTGATAAAAATAAACTCAGTGTTAACTGTGAACACTGTTAGCCTTGTGTACCACACACAGCAGCATCGCCAACGATGCTACCGCCTTTAGCAGGTGCATTTTACTGGATTAATGAATGTAAAATGCCCAAGACAACAGTAATCAGACAAACTGTAAGTTGTTAGATTGCCTTGAAATTGCCTCAGCGGACCAAAAAGTGTGTTATGATTTGTCACTGTAGCACACCAGACCTACCCGCAGAACTCTCAAGGTTTCTAGCTTATTAAAAGAACAGTCAAACTTGCAACAAAAGGTGTCCGTGGCAATGTCCAGAGAGAAAAGGTTCAGGTCATCGTGAGAAAGAGTCTGTGAGAAAAACGGGAAGAGTCCGTGGCAAGATGCTAGGAACAGGCTTGAAGAGTCGACGGGGGGAAGGTACACCAGGAGGAAGGCTGGGGAGAAACGCTGAAGATCTGGCAGCAGCCGTCAGCAGGGACCTATAGGTGCTGGTGTGGCGATGAGGGAGTGAACTGCAGCTGAGGGGAGCAAACAGGCGGCAGCAATCAGCTCCGGACCTGCCTGCCGTTGCAGGGGAGCTCTCTGTGCGCCTGAAAGAAAAAGAACAAAACAAAAGCAGAATGGGCTGATGAACCATGACAGAGTGTTTATTTTCTGTAGTTTACAACCACAATGTAACAAATCACTGCAAGGCAGAAAATCAGCCAGATAACTGAGTGGTGGGTTAAAGGTTGAGGTGTGTTTGGGGGAAAAAACTGTTGCAAAGAGCCTTCAGTGCTCCTGTTGACCCCAAACATTTTTTCCCCCCAGGCATACATTTTTATTTTTATTTTATTTTATTTTTTTAACCTCTGAAGTGGCTGTGCTTACTGCACAGTGTCACAGAGGCAGCATTTTTCATGTTTCTATAACGTATTTAAAAAGGAAGTAAGAATACACACAACTACAGAAAACACAAGGCCAAAGCAGAAGCACACTTGATAAAGCAAAAGGTTCAACATTTATTCATATTCAGCACGTTAAAAAATTCCTCAGTGGCTTTTAAAAGCGTCTTGATAAAATGTTAAAGGTTAAAGGTTTTGAATCAGCAGAACAAACTGAACTGAATCATTTCAGATAACTCGGCTAAATGGTGATTAATCGTTGGCAAAGCTGCTTTAGTTTCTTCTGAAGAGTTTCTTGAGCTTTTACCATGGTCATTTTATCATAAAAACCTCACCCTTTGCTCAGCCTCCCTCTGACAGCACCATTTAAAATTGTTATTACAACGTTCATCCTGCAGCAACTCCTGTTTGTGCTAAAGACACTAAAAGATCTGTCCTTCCAGTGGAAATGACTCTCCACAACGCAGAAGCTGGGTATTTTATGGTAAATACCCACATTCATTTGAAACCAAGCAACAAGAAACAGGCAAAAATTAGCAAAGTGTTTTTCTTTCTCTATTATTCAAAGTCACTTTCTTTTGAAACCATATGAAAAGCATGCAAATGTTTGAATTAGCATCCATATGTTAAGACTTAATGATGCACAAAACAGAGCACACCCCCACACAGACACCCAAAACAAAACAGCAAAAACAAACAAAAGAGATATTCAAATGATTTGATGTCATATAGGAATATCTTGTGTCTGTTAGCACCCTAATGTTTGCGTTGTGTTTTGCATTAACTGTGTATTTGCCCTCCGTGTCACCATGAGCACGGATTCATGGAAAAGAAGTGTCCCTTTCATTAAAATCAGTGGAATATAATAGTCTTGGCTGTTTCAGCAGAAACACACACACACACACACACACACACACACACACACACACACACACACACACACACACACACACACACACACACACACACACACACACACACACACACACGCACAAAAATCCACCCCCAGGCTAGAAATATTAATCTGACTTTGATTTGTCCTCCAGAGCTTCGCCAGCCTTCCTCAGACACAGACTACTGACTTTCCATGAATGCGCCTAAACATGGTTGCTGCTGCTGCTGCTGCTGCTGCTGCTGCTGCTGCTGCTGCTGCTGCTGCTGCTGCTGCTGCTGCAGCTGCACTCTGAACCCTCCTGAAGACCACAGCTATTGCAGGGTTCTTCAGTTGCTATGGATCACAGGATGAAGGCCCATCGATACCGAGGGCCAGGCTCTGGAGCCGCGCACAGTTTCTTGAATGTAAATGATGTTGGGAGGTCTTGGACTACAGTTTTTCAAGTGATTGAGTGCAAAAACACACACAGAGTGTGTGTGTTCCTTAAGAGTAGGTAGAGAATCAGTGGTTCCACAGTAACATGGCAGTTGACTCCTGTGTCACCTGCATCCCTGCTTGCCTCGGGATGCGAGCTGGGCTTCTGTGTTCAGTGTGATGTGATTTATTTGATAACTTTTTGACCGTCTGGAACCTACCAAACCTGATTAGTGCTTAACTATTTTTGCCATTAGCTATCTGTTGGTAACCAGTGCTACATTGGTATTTAATGCCTTTTTTGTGTTCTGTTTCATTGCAGTCAGTCATGTGTGTCACACCAGTTTGTGTCAGGCAGCCAAACCCAAGCGGGCCACCGCGTTAAGAATGAGACAAATAAATGAATAAATAAATAATAATTTTGGTCCAAATGGAAAGCCGTTATTTCCACTACGATAACAGCGAGCGGAAACCCTGGAGACAATGAGACCGGGGTTCACGCGGCCATCTGGGGATTGAAAGAGGAGCCAGAAAAGAATTTGCTGAGCTTGTTTTGTTGCATCTGCGCTTGACTATTGTGACACTGAATGAACAAGTCATGGGTTTAACATGGATGTAATCTCCTGCATGTGATCACACTCAAAGCAGGGTTTTAAGTCTTGTAGCCATTAATGTGCAACTGGTGATGGACTGGTGGGTGGGAAACGACCCTGTGCACTAATAATAAATATTTCATGGAGGGGACGGGAGGGATTTTTTTTCTTTTTTTTTTTTTTTTCACGTTTCTTGTTGTGCAGCCATTTGCTCCAGTCTTGCAGCATGCTAATATGTGTCTATGCTAACCGGTCTTCTTGTAGGCTGTCCTGTTTTGCATATAGGTAAATCTCATCATTTAACTCAAACTGCCTTCGAGATTTGTCATTGTGTTTAATAAGTCTTGGGGGATTTTATCAGCAGTGACATATTGCATCAGCCTGTGGTTGTTTTCCATTATCCACTAATCTGACTCACAAAACACTTTCTGCCACTGTTATGGGTGGTGAACAGGGCTGAGTGCGCCATCTTGATGCGCTTGATGAAATGTAAGCGCACCCATTTGCCCTCCGCGGCTCGGCTGCTGATGCTGCCAGCACATATTGCAGGGGAAGAGGAACCAGGCCTGCTCTTTAATTCCATCAGACAGCTCCTTTTATTTAACAACCATTGTCGAGAGCACTGAATATCGGTTGTTTCCATGGCGACACCTACTCGTGGGGAGACACAGACCTTCATTTTTGTCAGATCCAGGGACAAAGATGCAGGATGTTGTGTGAGGAACTGTGAGGAGGCCATCCTCACATTATTATGAAAGCAAAAAAAAAAAAAAAAGAAAGGAGGAGGCTTTGATGAAAGAAATGAGGAGGCTTTTCTTTTATCCATTTCTTTCCTCAAGGCTACAGCATGTCCAACAGCGCTGTGTGTCTCAGGTGAGCTGTGTTAGCTGCAGACGCTTCTTCACTTTCTCCCTCCCATCCTCTTCCTCGCGCTCTGATTTATGGCCACAATCAAAGAACATTCACCACCACTTAACATTCAGCAGTAATAAAATCAGCGGCGGGCTTGCACCCTTGAACAAGGGTGGTGTTGTTTAGCGGAATCAGCTCACTGCCTCCACGTTATCAGATTACACCTTTCATGTCAGCTCAGCTGTGCTTCCAGAACCGCTCCAGGTCTGTACAGCAGCCGGCGGCAACTGTGAAGGCAGACGCAAGAGGAGGGGAGACGTTGGATTTATTCTCCGAGGCTGCTAATGCTTGCCCGTGATGAGGAAATGACTAATAAGAGATGGAGGATGGGAAAACGCAGTGGTAATTAGCCATCCCCACCCCCCACCCCCCACCCACCACCCCAGGGGAACAGTACACACCTTTGAAATACTTAAATCTGGCCCATCCGATGTTGTTTCTAACATGCTTTACATCCTGTCAGTCTGTGCATACGCCAAACAGCACATATAGACAATTATTCACACACACACACACACACACACACACACACACACACACACACACACACACACACACACACACACACACACACACACACACACACACACACACACACACACATATACAGCCAAGAGAGGGAGCTGAAGATGAAGAATGATATTCCAAATGTATGTTGAAACCAGTAGAATGTTCTGCTTTCTTCCGATGAGGCAGTTCTGCGAGTTCCCACTTGTTTTCCCAGCATCCCTCAGTCGAGCAGGTCTCCTGACATGTGTGACTAGATGAGCCATCCTCGTTCACACATGCTGCTCAGAAGGACAGTTGTAATTCTTTTCTCTTTTTTTCAATTGACCGTCAAAATACCGTGGAGCCCTATCATATCAGAATTTCATTCTGTCTGTAATTTTTTGACTCCATTCACGTTTGCACTCTCATTTCTCACACACACACATTTTAATTTCAGGCTCCAGTTTAGCCATTGTTACTGCTTATGAGGAAAACAAACGATTGACTATCAGCAGTCAATAAGTGTTTTGTCAAAACATGAATGTTTAAGTACAATTCTGTCACATTGTCCAAGTACAATATGTGGGAAATTAAAAAAAAAAAGAACCAGGCAAAGCCTCAACATTTGTAAAACTTCCTAATTATTGGGGACACATTAGCATGATAATGCTGAATGCTGAAAATAAGACACACATGAAGACGATGGAAATCATCAAAATCTGATTGTTGCACGTGCTTTTGGTTTGATATTGCCATTTTTCAGCAACTCAAACTCAAGGTGGATGTGGAGGGAAAATCATCAGTTTCTGAAAGTAGGAACCAGTGAAAGCTGCACCCAATTTCACTGCAATTTATTAGCAAGTCGTCCAGACATTTCTGTCTGGAGACTGAAGCCTTGCTGGTGACGCATGAGGGTGAATCATCTTCCTCATGACTCCAAAAGAGAAAACTCAAACTCAAATTGACCTCCAACTGGCCAACTAACTTGCAGCAGTAATAGCACCTCTGAAATGCAGTCAAGTGCCCAGAACTAATTACATTCCGTTTCCTCAAGTCTGTAAACTGAATTGATGATTAATTGACCACAGTAACCATTAAACAGCAGCTCTCCCAGCATTGAGCTGCAACAAGTGTGCTCTCTGGGAATTGTTCTGAAGGTCTCAGCTGATCCCTGTCCACATCGCAGGCCTGGTTTCTCACTTCTTTTCACATGGGACTCCTCCTCTGTTTGCACTGATATACTAACCAAATTAGTCTCCTGAGTAGCTTGTTGACCCACTTGGAGACAGCAGCGCTCAATCATAGAAGCTGCTCCTCTAATTGTGTTTCTTTAATTGATAAATCTTCCTACCTGTTTCTCCTGGTGGTCCGTTGGTTTTATTGCAGGTTCATTCGATTTTCTCTGCTGCTGACAGCAGCAATGAGGCGGCGGAAACTAGCAAGCCTGTGTTAAAGATCACATGAGGATAATTACCGGTAATGTGTTTTAAGCTGCCAATGGAAAATTCTTTGACAATATGGGTCATGCAATATACAGTCTAAAAAATATATGGATGCAGCATCTTCAAGAAACATGCAGATTTAATTTTACACTGAAAGACATAAAGATAACAACGTGGTGTGTGTGTGTGTGTGTGTGTGTGTGTGTGTGTGTGTGTGTGTGTGTGTGT
>BJFM01001975.1:104945-116607 GCA_016586285.1 Arothron firmamentum | reverse complement strand
GTGTGTGTGTGTGTGTGTGTGTGTGTGTGTGTGTGTGTGTGTGTGTGTGTGTGTGTGTCCTGTGTGTAAGGCAATTGTTGTTTCTTCATTACTACAACTGTAGCAACAGCATTGGAATGATGAGTCATGATGAGTCTTGGAGACATTGCTGATTCCTGGTCCATTTATTGTATTTTAATTGGGTTAAATAGATAAATGAGTACATGGCATGAGAGTGGGTGCAGTGAGTTAGCAGCTCAGCTTTCATTTGCATCACATCAGTCGTTGTTTCAGCATCAAGGAAAATTAATGAGGAAGGTGTCACTTATTGGTGGCAGTTGCGGTGGAGTCTTTTGAATGTCAGTACATTTAATCAATACATGAATCTGTGTATGTGCTTGATTCATTCTTTAATATTGTTTCTGTGTGCACAGTCAGTTCTGTCTGCTCCTTTCTCAGTTCTTCATCTGTGACTATGCACCAGGACTGCAGCACACACATGTTTTTACTCCAATAAGACATGCAATCAGAGAGAGTGAGACAAAAAAAAAAAAACTAAACACATCTAACGTCTTAAAATGTCAGGGGAATCAAAGTGTCACAGGAACTAAAGGTCCTAGATTTGTTTGGGATTTGTTTACCTGTTGATGGTGAACGCTTGACCTGTTTGATCTCCTTCATCTCAGTTTGTTCACGTTAAAATTACTGAAGCGCTCAGCCTGCAGCAGGAATCCGCTTCTTGTGTGAGGAAACACGACAGTTATTGGTTCTGCAATGACACTGAAAGCAGAGCCGGTGGGCGGCTTTTTCTCTCCTTTTTTTTTTTCTTTTACTCATACTGTTGCTCAATTTACCCTGTGAGAGAAATTAACAGATAGAAAATGTCCTAATGTGCTGCAACCCATTCTCCCTGTTTTTGAATAACCTGACAAAGAGAAACACAAATTTACAGCCTCCAGTGGCTTGCTGTCTTTGTAAGAGATAAATAGACTTAATTTTGTCTAGTGCTCGACTTGCATGCCTCCAAACCAATAAAACCAAGGTTTAAACCACAAGGTAACAGATACTAATATCTCTTTTTCTATTTATCTCCATGAAATTAAAGCTTGGGAAGCAATAGGCCATTTTAACATTTAGATGCAATTTATTCAATGATTAACTCAATAAGATTTTTTTACACTTCCCTAGACAAAGTCAATATAATACATTACATCAGCCAGTTGGTATATTTGTAATTACAATGCGTCTCGACATAAATCAAAGATTGTAAAGCTATCTGTTTAAAAAGGGCCATTAGGAATACACTAAATACCAGCTCCAGAGAAGCATTAATGATAAACCAAATCCAGAGATAGTTAAAAATCTCTTTTTATTAATTTTGAAAGCGATCAATGCACTTCCTCTTCCAAATATCATTATTGAACTGTTTTCTATTTAAAGCCTGCTGAGTCATGTATCATTTGTGACATCCAAAAGCTAAAATTAAAGCATCCAGGTTCCATTCTGGGTTTTGGAAATCTGATGCATTAACACGAGATTAAGATAAAAGCAACCCACCTATTTCCTTTGTGGAGCCATTCAGCTATTATCTGGCTGTTTAGGTCTGACGCTTTTACGGTTTCATTTAACAGTTCAAAACCAGGCTGGGGATGTTGAACTGAGCTGAACTCAGCCATCATGCATAGACTAAAAGAAATACCTTAATAAAAAAGAAGCTATTGCATAAACCAATAGCATTAAGCCTCTAGGTTAATCAAATGGAAAAAAAAAAACAATTACCTCTGGTCTCCATTCTACCACACAAAGAGGAAAAACACATTAAAGACAAGACAAAAAAGAATTAATTGACCATTAGTATGAGAACAGGCGAAGGTTCTTCTCCCTTCTGCTGACCTTTTTGATTAAACTTAAGAAAGTAATTCTCTTTTCTGCACATAAGTATTATTATTAACCCTTTGTTCCATTGATGTGTATTGCTCAGAAATGTTATTACTGGCCTCCTTAAATGATCCCAACAGATGCATGGGTCATTCTTTTTAATAAAACGCAAAAAGAAGGTTCAGCGATGTCATGAGATACAGCAGATAAACTTTATTGAGGAGCTGCAGCATATTGGGAGGATAAATATGAAATAAAAGACAGATTCTCTGAAAAACAAAAGGACCAAAGCAAATACACCACATATAATATAAGTGCAGCATCAGTGGATGTAGCAGTAACTGAAATCATAGTGCAAGTTACAGCAGCACTGCACTGGATCAGTTAGTCTTTGTTGCATTTCAAACAGTGGATATATTAATGCATTATAACTTTCTACATTTGGCTTTTTACTACCCAAATAGTTGCACCAATTGGTATGAATGGTGACGCAAATGCCCTAAACTCAACCTTATCAGGCTTTATGTTAAACCTTTACAAACAAAATTGCTGCTAAAGTTAGTTTTAAAGGCAACACTGTCTGCAAGTTAATCTGACATGGCATTAATGCATCGGTAACATTTTTCCTCTCCTTAATGCCTCTAAAGAAGTGAAGGAAGAAGTTAAAAGTGAGATATTTGATTTGAATTGCTACCGACAGTATCAGTCTCCATCTGATATATTGGTCTATCTATCAACTCACAACAGAGGAGGAAGCCAGTAGAAGGCAGTAGCACCCCCGTCACCATCTTTAAGCACCTCTGTTAGTCAGTCTGCTCAGCTCTGAGATAATGAAGAAGAAAATATACTGCAGGCAGAAGTATGAAAGTTGTGATGTGAGAGAATGCATGATTGAAAGAACAGGACATTGACTTTGACATGTCATCAAGAGCAGATCCTTTTTCCTGCTTTACATTCAAAGTATGATCAATAGCAGATCAGATCAATCTCTGTCTCATCTGTATCCCCAAGAACTGACTGATCCCGGAGCAGATCCACATAACAGATTAAAAAAAATCATGTCTACATATACTAAACATCACACTATGTACTGTGCATGACTAGAAATAACTCAAATTATTGATAGAAATATTAGGGTATCGGAAAATTTAAGGGTTCTAATAAGGAGGAAAATGCCTTCTGCCCTGACCCAAACCCGCATCCCGTTACTGTGTGCCTGGGCTCGTGTTTCAGTTGTAGAAGGATCTGACGTGCTGTCTGCAGATGAAGGTATCATGTGGTGTCATTGACTGAAACTATAGAGCCAATAAACCTAACGCGTTCTGTGTGCCTCCTGTCCTTTCGATTTTTTTGAAGGACACTATCTGAGGATAGGAACAAAAGATAAATGGGACGATCTTCGTCATTTAGTCATGAAATTATAGCTCGCATGCTCATTCTTTTTTGCATTCCTATTCATCTTGCTGTAATAATGTGTACTGAATTGTACATCTACATGTGCAATGATGATGTAGACCTGCGATTAATACATCAGGAATTATAGTTTTTATGTCCCTCTGAAATGTAACAGTCCCCTCTTGAGCATAATACACATTGTTCAACCCTGCAGACATAAACCATGGATGAGTTGGCTATGTACAGGAGCAGTTTATAAGTCCTTATGAGCTTTATGATGATTCTTCTCATTTTGATCACTTAAATGTTTGCCATTGTGTACAGTGTGCGGCTCCGTCTCACCATTTTCTGGGGGATTCTGTGCCTTATATCATCCTACATGCTGCTGTTTTACAGCCGCAGACTATAAACTGTTATGGGATCTGATGTCACCAAAGGGAAGAAGAAGAAGAGCAGAGTCGATTTCTTTACTTGCGCAAATATGATTTTGTCATTTTTACCACATGCATTATATATTAAATATTATAAATATATGTTGAATTACCATCCAGTATTACACGCTTCCCAAAACTAAGAGTTGACACAAAGAGACAAACAGTAAACATCCAAGCAGAGTTGGCAGGTGAATAAAATCCCTCTAAATCTGCACCCGGACATCTGCTAGACAACGATACAGGTCCTGCTCTTCTCAAGAGATTACGATTCACCAGAAACCCCACAAAACATACACACACTAACCACTCGGATGGATACAGATGTCACCTCTCCACTTCCTCCGCCAGTGTAAAAAATGTAACGAAACCATCTGGTGCTGACGCTGGGTATCCAACAGGCTTCTTCCCCATTTCTGTTGTAACCTTGGGAACAGTAGAATGTAAAAAACCCTGAGAACAATGAATGTAGGCCCTGTTATTCAAGATTAAAAGAGAAGATATATAAGATGGAATCATCTCAAGAATAGCTTTGTAAATCAAAACCGACCAATGGCCAAGGCATGTAAAGATTTCACTGGTGTTCACAACAAACAGCACCTCTGAACCTCGTGCTCTAGACAGTAAGCCAACAGTGGAGAATTTTTCTCTCCACACAATTCTGTGTTTTAACACTTGATATTTTCCAGAACAGATTGTTTTTAGTTTGATCTTGTTTTAATACTTGCCATTTCCCAACAGCATGTTTTTACCCCGGTGCCTCATAGGCGCTGTATTTTAAAGGTTTGAATTTGCTTTTTTGCCTGGAATTAGTTTCTGACTAATAAATCTCCTGCTTTGTTGTGAAGTATGGATTAAAATGGACTACAAAAACTAAATGCACGGTTCTAACAAATCAGAGTGAGGAATTGATCCATTGTTTAAAAATGTAGTGGCTCTTACTTGTTGGTCTGTGCGTTAATGAAAGGTCAGGCAGCTTACACAGCAAGATTTCTTTTTGTTTCTGCTCACTGTAAACTAGCAGAAGCTGTTTTCCTTCTTCTTTTGGAAAGCTGCTTTTAAGCTGTGCAGTGGGCTGTCATGCTTGCTGTACCTCCTGTTTCTTCATGAATCCTTTGATCAATGCTATTGATTTAAAAGTGTGCTGTGAAGTGCAGGTCAGATATGGATCTCACTAATCCATCTGGATGTGTGGTCTCCTGTCCATCGTTGCTATCACAGTTACCCGGATTCATTGACATTAGAGGATAAAGGGTCAATTATAGTACAGAGTATTCTGTGCGTAGCATAAGTCCACTCCACACGTCAATTGAAAACGGACAGTGATGGACAATATTCACCATGTATATATTTAACACCTGAGTGTCATTCTGAGCCGCAGAGACTCTAATAGAGGCTGAATGCATTTAGAGCAGCTGTCCTCAGGGTTCTGAGGGTTCTACGTCTTCACTGACCTCCAATGATCCCTAAATAAACGAAATAAACATGAAGGAAAAAAACTGCTGCCATGTCGCATATTCACACTCAACATACCAGCTGCTTCTTCTGCTTGCAGGAGGTTCCATTTTGAAATGTAAAAATGCACCCTTGCTTTTTTAGAGACAGAGTTTAATGGTGTTGTACAGCAGAATGCAGGTTATGAAACAACAGGCGTGTCATGAAGCACAAGCCAAGGCAAAAGGCAGGCATTGTAAAATCGCTCATCCGTATGAAAAACTGCATTCATTTTCAGTTTGTTTACAGCTTCGAATCTAAAGTAATGTTCATTCAACGGCCTCATTCTGCACAGCAAGCGAAACATTTGCTCACCATTGCGTAACTGTTCACTATGACAACACTAAAGAAGAGAACTTTCATAATGATGCATCACTGCACATGGAAACAGTGAATTTCTATCTCTGTAATTAGGCTTGTGTCATAACGTGCTGAAGTAAAAAATGGATCAGCTTGAAAAGTAATAAAATCAGTGTAGATCGTTATGTTCCTGCAAGGAACTTTTCTCAAGCACAGGACGGAACATCACCACACATGGACATGGAGAGTCGGTCCAGCTCTGTGAAGCTGAGTATCCGCACAGAATGTGTTTGAAAAAGAGCAGCAAATGGATTCTCAGAACCACAGGAGGTACAGTGAGAGCAGCATTGTGTTTATTAAACAAGAAGACTTTATTCATCTTATTTATTCTCATCAGGTTTGTGCTTGACAGGCAGAAGAATAAGGCGGCTGGAACAAAGTTGCCCCTCAGTCAGAAAGTTCAGCACATAAACACTCAAAAAGCTGCTCTGAATAATAAAACCAGTTTTCCTCACATCGAACTGTGTTTTGCAGCTGTCAAACTGCCCCATGTGCATTGTTCAAATGTAGCTGGAGGATAAGGACATGGACCAGATTTTGTTTCCTCTTTGTTTAGTCTAAAGAGTTGAACACAGATGGTACACCTGCCTGGAAATGTCATTTCCATAAGTGATGATTTAAAATGGTGAGCTCGATCACCTGCGATGGGCGCTAAGGATCACCCTGTTTCCACCAAAGAGCCTTGGAGGTAAAAGAAAAAAATGCTCAAGCTGGAAAATGTCAGAGGGGAACTTACCTTGCACTGACCTTGAACTGACTCAGGAGGAACTCAAGGTGAAACTCTAGCAGGTCTGACGGTGACAGTAACCATGAACAAAGAAAAATAGGATGACAAACAGAACAAATGCACTACCCAGCAAACGTAAATAAAAATCTTCAGATGTCGTGAGCTGAATGAAAATCCCTGCATGAGATTTGAATAGCGTTAAAAAAAAAACCACACACACATATTTTCTAAACTGCTCGAGGAAATAAAACAGAAATGCTGATCTGTTTGATGTCAGACCTTAAAGAAAGCACAGGTAGCAGAGCTCCAGGGAGGGATGAAGATCAGGATGGAACACATGGAGAAGGAGATAACAGCCGAGGGACAGTCAGCGCAGCTCTCCTTTATTTATATAATTCCACTTTTTCCTGAAAATGATGACAGTTGCTATGGCAACTGTTTATAGGGAAGAGGAAGTTCAATCAGGGCACAATGAGACCATGAAAGTTTTCACAGAAGTGTATTTACCATCGATTAAAAAGTTAAAGAAGCTGTGGCACAGTTGTATTGATCCAAGTGTGAGAGCTGTTCGTTTTTGATTTTCAGACAGTCAGACCAAGGCCGAATCTCCAGCGTTTTAAAAGAATCCATCCACAGAGATCTCTCTATTATGCTCCTCGTGGCACAAACAGGCTCCCACCTACGCCGCGCCTCACGCTGACGTGCGTGACATTTCCAAATGTTTGACTGACTCTTCGTCGCTGCTGCAGATTGGTGTTTGCACGGATGTGTGGCAGGGTTGTGCCAGTCTCACGTCTGCTGTCGGAGCCGGAGCGTATGCTGTCTGAATAAATCAGCTATAGCATAAAACATTAGAACATTGTAGAATTATTCAACAAGGCCAAGTAAGTCAAATTGTTTCCCACAATCAAGCAGTTAGGTATGTTTATCCGTGTGAGCCTGTTTTTCAGCCTTTGATCCAGCAAATATGTTTTGCAGAAGCCATGAATCTCTCTGTCAGAATTAAACTTGTCACATAATTAGGGATACTGGCTCATCGTGCGCTCACTGGTTAGGGACAGCTGCTTCACATCCCGTCTCACTCCCGCTCTCCTCTAATATTCACCCTCTCTTCATCTTTCGTTGGTTTTCCGTCCTCCCATGTTCATTTAGCCAGTTTTTACAGCTGGGCCTACTTGAAGATGAACTAATGTCTCCTTCACGGAAGAATAGTTGTTTTTTCTTCTGTATATATTCCTTCATTTATTTCATCCATCTTATCATTAATTTCACCTGGATGAATCTCGGTGGTGTGATGTCAGAAGATAATTTTGTTTTCCATGTGCCCACTGTGACCTCAGATCTTGTGTAAGAGAAAAAATGATTAGTTCTTTTTACATTTTGTCCGTCTCCTCGTTCGTTTTCGCAGCAACCCGCCCACATGAAATGTTCCACAGGTCAAATATTTTCTGATCAAAACCTCATGAATTTTGTTGGTTTGATGGAGAAACGTTTTCAGTGTTCTAACTCTCCCCTCTCGCTCTGCTCATGATCAAATCCAGTATTTCTATTTCCATGTAATAACAAGATGCAGGCACAATATGATAATGATAGGTTTATTTGCTGTAGGTGGGAGCCTGATTTGATTTGCTGGCTGTAGTATTGCTGAAAGTTATTGATTACAGCTGCATCTCCGGTGAACATTTATCCAGGAGCAGCACGTCCCTCACTTGTCCTGCAAACAAACAAAAGTGGCCAAATTAATAAACCATCACAGCTATAGTGTATATTCCACTAAAAGCAAACACAGCGGCGCTAAATCACTGCCTAATTGCAATCGTTCGCTCCCTCTTTCAGTACTGTTATTAAGACAGAGATGGCGAAAATATTCAGATTATTATTTGTT
Organism: Arothron firmamentum; assembly: GCA_016586285.1. Taxonomy (NCBI): domain Eukaryota; kingdom Metazoa; phylum Chordata; class Actinopteri; order Tetraodontiformes; family Tetraodontidae; genus Arothron; species Arothron firmamentum. The sequence continues at coordinate 108,458 of BJFM01001975.1, read as the reverse complement.
GCTGTGAAAATTGTGTTCTAATAGCAGGAGAGGTCTTTGGCTCTCGAGTGCATCCAACCTCTGATTTCCAATCAGCAAGTCTGACAACTTGAACCACATGATAATTTAACAATCACTTCAGAATTAAAGGAAAAATGGCACAGAAAAATCCACCATTCTTGAACGACTGCTGTTTCATGATAGATAGATGGAGACCTTCCACTGTATATTTTATTAGCATGAGCAGATGGTGCAAGCTAGACTGCATTTATAACAGGAAAAGATAGATAGATAGATAGATAGATAGATAGATAGATAGATAGATAGATAGATAGATAGATAGATAGATAGATAGATAGATAGATAGATAGATAGATAGATAGATTTCCAGATTAAGACTTTAATCTGTTGCCTCTTCTTAACTCTGATTACCTGAAATTCTCTCCTCCTCTGTTCTTTCAACTAATCATGACATGTCATCTCTCTAAAAAATCATGATCTGGTATTCTTTTGGTTCCTGCACATGGAAGTGCCAGTAAATGGCGAGGATGAAAGAGAGTCGTCAAGTATGTGACACATGGGATGCAGCGACAGCCAGGAAAACACACATTTCTCAGGCTTTGCCAGGATTCAGCCCCCGTTTGACAGACGCTCTGGTGCCAGCATCCCTATTTATTATCACTGTGGTTCTGCGTTAGTGAAAAATTCATTGAATTAGCGCTACCATATCAGCTTGTTGTATGTATGTAAGCTCTTTGTAATATCACAATGTTCTTATCTAAAAATCACAGTTGTCTTTAAAGCAGTGATGTTTAGTGTGTGTGTGTGTGTGTGTGTGTGTGTGTGTGTGTGTGTGTGTGTGTGTGTGTGTGTGTGTGTGTGTGTGTGTGTGTGTGTGTGTGTGTGTGTGTGTGTACGAGTTGTGGTACAGCTGTCAAATGTTTCCTTTTCAAAGAGTATCTTACTGTGCAAGGAGCATTTGACCACACAACCACGTATGACTTTTGTTCATTACAGTTGGTTGTTGTCAACATGTTAACAGAGAAAGTTCTATAAACAATAAAAAAATCACTCCTTTCCTGTCATTATTTATAGTCACCGCTATCTCATTCTCATAAAAATATAATCAAACCAAGAAACAACAACAGCAAAAAGCGAGGGCATTATTTACATCATGTTCTAGTCTTTCAATCATCTCTCTCTCTCTCTCTCTCTCTCTCTCTCTCTCTCTCTCTCTGTTGTGTGTTTTTGCTGATCAACACATAAATGTGAATGCGCTGCTGCCACCAGAACAAAAGAGTATAGAGGAATTCTCTTTAGTGTCCCATCTATTTATGGCCGTCCTGTCTGTTTAATCCTAAACTATGAATTAAACAGGTAGATTCAAAGAAATATGAATGCAGCTGTGCTGCAGACCATCATCTCTGGGGATTTAAATCATGTGAGAGGAAATAAAGAGGAAGTAAATTCCACTGAAGCAGAGCGACTCGGAGTAATTCTGCAAGCAGTGAGGCTGAGTGTGGTTAAAAATGGTGGTTTTCTCCTCAACCTGACAACAACATTATACTCCGGCAACGGCACGACAATGGGCCATTGTCTGCTCTCCTTTTATCCATTTTTTCCCTCTCCTCATTGATAGAATATGCTGCACATTTGGAATGACTGGATACCAGAAATGCATAATTCTGTCACCCGTTTCTTTGGAGGAGGCAGCAACATGACAGCGTGTGAATGGGAAACATGCTGGAATCCAGAGGGAGCGTTTGGAAAGCATGCATCTCCACTTAGAGGAACATGAGTGTATCCAGGCAGGCAGGAACTATTACCTTGCAATGATGCTGCTGTGGAGCTGTGGATCTGTCCAACGCAACAGATCTGAGGTTGTCCTCTGTTCATTCAATGTCATTTTAAATTAGTTTTAATTCTATCTGCATCTGATTGTCCTTCAATTCTCCACCAACCTGGTAAAAAATATGTGCCAAATAAATGTGAACAGTATGAGCCAAATCGACGCTCTTCTCATGCAGTGTGAACCTGCTCTTCCTGGGGGAGAGGCCATTGATTTGACTTACATTATAAATTCGTACAATAAAAAACACAGTACTGCTCTCACTAATTAGATTCTAAAAATCTCCATGCTACAGCTGTTTGAGTGAAAAATATCAGCATGAAATTAACAGCTGAACATTTGAACAGTATAATCACAAAATTAATGTCATTGCCTTTGGTCTATAGGGATTCTAGTCTAAATTAGCAAATATAGTTGTTAAAATGATGATCAAGGCTAATATGGTCATTATTGCAAAACGGAGATGAGGACCACCACCTTTTAACTGATTCAAAGCTGATGTAGTTTCACTTTTATATTTCATTGATCAGTTCTGATTTGGTTGTAAGGTTAAAGCTCAATATGTAACTTAATCAATTAAGGTTCGTGTTGTAGCAGAGGAAATGAAGACATCTTTGAAATTACATCCTGAGGCTGTGCAACTCATGTTGTGGTGTTATAAACGGTTGCAAAGCTCTTTGCTCTTGGATGGACTAATCATGTGACAACACTAGAAATGAGTTAATGTCTGTTCAGCTGCAGAGTATAAATCTGTAGCAGTGAAAGTAACAGCAAAACAGTGTCATTTTCACATTTGGCTCAGCAGCTCATTGACATTCGCTGCGTGTCGCTCCAGAGTTTGACGCACATGCGAATGACATCATCATAAAATAAACATCTCTCCGGCCAATCAACAGAAGCCAGCATGAAAGGGAGTGTCTGCAGAGAGGGCCAACACAGCGGAGACGTGATTACAGAAGCATCTTTTTGATCAATGAAACTTTAAAGTGGGCCACTTGGAACTTTTCAAGTCAAACAAGCAGAAAAATTGGAAATAAATCCAAAATCTAGAAAGATTCCTAATCTATATGACTTAAATTATCAACAAAAAAAAGTCAACTCTGTCACCTTTGTTTCATTTTCAGATGGATTATGGAATCATATTTTTAAATAAAATTGTCAGGATGGTGCAACCAAGGGTCTTACTTAGCTCAGTTTATTTATTTACAATAGAATTGTCTAGGTGCTTTACAAAGACAGAAACCCAGAGCCTGAACTCCCAGGTAAGCACAGTGGCAAGGAAAAACTCCCTTTAAACAGGAAGAAACCTTGAGCAGGACCAGGCTTACAAGGAGAACCCATCCTGCTAAAAGCTGGCTGGGTAAAGGAAGAGAAGAAGAGGGAGACAGGACAGAGAGAATAAAAGAGAGCAAGAGAGGGATAAACAAATACAATAATAGAATCATAGAAATACAAACATAGCAGACATAATATACATAACACACACACACATATATATAATACAGCATAGGCAGATGCTGACAATGGACACTGGGTTTGTCAGAGGCCGAGATCCATGCAGCATGAAGGTCTGGAGAAGGGAGACCTGCAGAAAGATACAGAGAGAGAGAGAGAGAGAGAGAGAGAGAGAGAGAGAGAGAGAGAGAGAGAGAGAGAGAGAGAGAGAGAGAGAGAGAGAGAGAGAG
>BJFM01001975.1:83630-99411 GCA_016586285.1 Arothron firmamentum | reverse complement strand
ATCAGTGTATATAGGATTTTTTTTTTTTTTTTTTTTTTTTTTTAGTTTTTAAGTCATTTCAGTGAAGAGGTGATGTTGACTCAAACACACATTCCATCTGTAACTTATGTTTTTTTTTTTAAAATTCAAACACACAATGTAGTCCTCCAAGATCCCATCTTTGAGCATCTTTTAGTTGTTTTACAGCCATCCACCTGTCTCGCTGCAGAAGAGAAACAGTGATGGAGCAGCATTCACTCAACTAGTTCTTCACAAGAAGCTGATATTTTTGAGGAGTAAGGTGTCCTTTTATCCGTCGTTTTCTCATGGCGAGCGCTTTGAAGCGCTCCCCTCTTTGATTTATACCTGGCATCAGACACCTCGGCACGCAACAGCTGGGAGGATTTAACCTTTACGTCAGGCCGTCTCGCTGTATGCAAGGAGAAAAGTAATTAAGCAGCGACAACGCAGAAAGGTCACCATATTTGTGCTGGCAAAGAGATAACGGGTAACTTTTAGGGCTGCGTTGTTTTTTCTGATATTGAGCCTGTGATATTGATGTCTGGAGCTCCTGCGGTGCTCAGTCTGCATGGTGTCGACGCTGAGATTTGAAAAGAAACAAAAACAGCATTTTGTAGTGTTTCTCACAGGTGCTGAAGTTGGTAGAAGTGATGTTGACCTTTTCCAGGGGAAAAAGAAAATCAAATAAATATTGAAATGTGTTGATTATCAGGTCGGTTGTAAGCTTGTCTGAAATATTCATGTGTATAGTGCAATTTTGTAACGTTCTAAAGAATGGGCGATAACATTTAAAACATGTTGGTTTACGAACTGTTAAATAAAGCATTACTGCCTTTTTCAGTGGTATTCATCTGTTGGAGCATTTTTGTGTTTTAAAATCTTCAAATTTCCAAACAGTGAATTTTTTTTAATTAATTCCATCCACATATCTTTGGGAAACAAAAGCAGACTGCCTGCATCTGAATGAGGCTGATTTAAAGATGCCACATGCTCAAACAAAAATCATGGAGAAAAAGAGAGAATGAGGCTGTTTGTCAGTGTGAATTGAGCTGGTCAGATTTGTGGTTAGATGATGATCGGCAGCTTATCTATAAGTAGCTATAAATGAAAACTATAAATGAATGCAGCAGCGTGTCGGATACTTGTTGTGTTTTAATAAAATGGATGTAGTTCAAGCTTCCTGCGTCAGAAACATGAGTTCGCACATAAAAGACATTTTGCGGCGAACCTGAGCTGTTAATGGGTGTAAGTCCTTCAGCTAGAAGAGGACTGAGTGATTCAGGGAACCTTTTAGACAGTTGTCAGAGTTGCAGTTCCCTTTGGATTCCACCTGCAGACAAAACCTGACACTGGGTTGGCTGTTTCCTGGTGTATCTCTGAAACCTCTCCCTTTCTGGAAAGAAAAAAAATAATAATTTGATTGTAGAATTGTCTCAAGTAGCACAAATCATATAAGGCTCCATTTTATTTTTTTTTTAAAGTGGGCAGCCCTTTTTAAACAAACGCAAATGACTTGTCTGAGATCATATTCATTCTTGCAGCAACCATAAGTGTTTTTCCAGCCGATTGAGATTTTCACCCGGCTGGTCTCCCAGGACGATGGAGTGTGTGCATTAGCAACCCTCTGTGAGGCAGACATGCCATGTGGTGATGGAGAGTGATGCAGTATCTGAGGGCTTTCTGCAGGATTCTCTCACAGACATTACATGCAGTATAAGAACAGATATTTCTGCACTGTCATTACCCTTCACATATCACACCAATGCTGTGTACTGTTTAAACATGCTGAGGCCGAAGATGAACTGAAATAATGTATGCTTTTGCTCCCTCTTCCTGTAAAAATAACTAATGTAAAGCACACTGTACAGAACTTTTAGTGGCGTTTTAAATTAAATGTTAAGTTTTTAAAATGGTGTTAAGACTATTAAATAAATATATAGTAGCCAATTCTAGACACTATCTCAAAAGTCATTGCGTTTGTTGATATAACGTTATTGTTGGGGTATTTTTTTTTTATCCCTAACTGCATAATGTCGGGATCACGTGAGAGCAGTGTGTGTGTGTGTGCGTGCGTGTGTTTACTCTTCTTTCATAACCGTAAATACAGGTACATAAAATCATTGCTGTTGCATCCTCTGATGACTTTATTAGGTGAGACGTGCCATTTGAGTTAAACCTTAGTGCTGCACTGCCATCCTCTGGTGATCTCGAGTACTGCATAATAAAAAGCCGTGAGCCTGACCCGCTATGTTCGGTGACCTTGAGGCCCAGCCAGGACTCTAGATGGTCAGGAAAGATGTCATGATCGACTGTTTCAAAGGCTGGACTCGGGTCTTATAGGATTTGTCTTTACATTACATTTGCCTTACACTATTCTACTTTGTAGAATATTTAAATGCATCGTAATATTAATATCACTTATATTTAAAGTTATAAGTAACTACCGAAGTCTGGTTTTTTTCAAGGATTAATTTTATTTAAAGAATATTAATGAGAGAAAATGGCAGCAAAGATGCACTAAGGCTTATCTAACAAATTTTTTACAAAAATGAACATATGAAGAGAAATTAACTTCAGTTAACACACTGGGTTTGTCATGGAATGCTGAATTTCTCAAATCATTCTTCATGTCAATGACATACTCAACTCAAGACACGATTTTAGAAAACATGTTTAAAGGCGAATTAAGTCTGAGCAAATCGGAGATTTCTTAATGAATAAAGCAGATGGATGGTGACTGTTTCGTATTCTGGAAAGATTGATCCAATGCACCTCTGCGTCAGAGTCGCTGGCACCATTCACACAGCAATCAAGCGCCTTACAAATAGTGTCATAACATCCATATAATAATGTCATGGGAGTGAACACAAGCAGTAAATTAAATGAACAGACATTTGTTATATTTAAGAAATAAAATGTCATTGGATTATGTTCTACACTGATGGGCTCAATTTAAATATTTGTGTATAATAATGGAGCCACAGAAAAATAAGTCCATCTGACAAAATTCATTCAAATATAATTCATTGCATTTCAAAAATTAGCATACAGAGATTTGAGAGTGCATTTTTCTAATTTTAAATATTTTGCATTGGTAGCCACCTACTGACCCCAGAACAGCACACTCCTCATGCGAATGTAGGAAAACAAGTCCTGATCGTGACTGAGATTTCTCATTTCCATAAAGATAATCTACCACTAGCATTAATCAGTGCTAAACTGGCCACGAATCACTAGTACTGTGTTTGTTGCATCCCAGCTGATGTGACTGGTGACAGAATGGGCAGGAAAATACACAGAACAAAGGAAAGCGCATGTGAAAATGAAACAGGCATAGTTAGAATGAAAAGACAATTAAAGGCAGACAATTGAGTAAGATATACAGAACAGTCTATGTGGTGTACTTGCATGTGGAGACACAAATTAAAACTTTCAAACTCTTCCCATTCTTCTCTTGTTGAAGAGGAGGCACACACTCCTGACTGTGTGTGCTCAGTGTGACGAGGATTGATTTGATTTGAAGGCCTCCGGATGATAAGAACGGGATGGATTTGAGATGCCAGCACTCAAGAGGACTTGTGGTCAAAGATGTAGTAGCGACAAATGATGCCAACAATGGTTGCGATGAGGGCAGGTATCAACCATGTTGTCCAGGAGCTGCAGGAAAACCCACAGTTACTGTGACACAGTTTGAGTCACGACAATTCATACAGAACAAAAAAGATTTGTCATTAATGTCTTCAGAGCTTGAATTGTTCAAGGTAGAAACCACAGCGATGAAATATGTGACAATTAAAAGGAAACTGACAACCCACCTGGTCTCTTTTTGATTTGTTGGGGGTTCCTTCTGTATCCAAAATGAAATGGAGAGCACGTTGTTTTAGATCATGAGTGAAAATGTTGGAATGAGCAGCAAACCAATCACCTGTTGCAGTGACTGTGTGCTTACCTTTGCAGAGTCCTTACTTCTGTCATCCTTCAGATAAAAAAAAAAAAGAGTAGCCATTCAAATGTAATATTTGATGACACTACATTAATATTCAAAACTAATTATCTGGCATTTGATAAAAACATGAATTATTTGTAGAACTATAAAGGTAATGATGTTATATGTTCTGTGTGGTGCACTGGGGACAGGGCAGGAAAAAAAAAGGTCAATCAGTGCAGAAATATATGATTGGGGGAGCTCAATATCTTCACACTTGCCTGGCTAAACAAAGGACTTTCATTTCATTTAACAGCAAAATCTGGCACCTCAGGCAAAAAACTAGTGTTCTCCTCATGACAACCTTTCTAAAATTAATTAACAAGCCCATTTGGTTAAAAAAAAAAAAGACCACATGACACCATCTTGTGACTCCAAACTAACAAACAATAGCTTTTTTCTTTAAGAAAGATCAGGTGACACAGTATAACTACTGAGCGTGACAAGTGCTGCCTACAGAGTAAGGCTAAATTCTGTGTTGAATCATTTTTACCATGTGAACCTCCCCAACGAGGTACTGCTGGAGCATCTCTCTGGCATCTGTGGAATGACCCACATCCTCAAAGCTCTCTGTGGCATCCCCACCTGCCTGCTCCAGCAAAACCTCTTCACCTCCTGGATGCTGAAGGCGCAGAATAGATTAGAACACTTCGTGATATTCATAATTCACCGGATGTAGTCTTAACTTTAATGTTCCACAATTAAAAGTATATCAACTGGTAATAATCTAATAGTAGACTATATAAACGCCAAATTGCATTTAGAATGTCGAGCAGGAGCTAAGATATAGACAGCGTTACTGTTTATCTAACAAAAAATAACACGAGTAGTCAAAAGGTTCACAACTGTGCAATCATTCCGTGAAGTTATGCAACCACAAACTTGAAGCAAAGACCACAAATAATACAGATGTAACAACATACATGCTTAGATATTCACCTATCGACACAAAGTATTTCTTACCTCTTCGAGAAAACGTGTGATGTCATATACCTTGTCGTGAATGACGAGCCATGTGTCACTGCTCATATTATGTACTTTTATTTCTTCTAATGTGAAATATTTCACGCCACCTTCAATTGGTCCACCATTTTCTTCAACATTCGTGGTATCAACAGCTCCCGTGCTGGCGTTGGACACGTTTTCGTTCATTGTCTCTACACTTTTTTTGCGTTAATGCCAATAATGTAGTAGCTGATAACGAACGATTAGCTAATGCTAGCTTCTGTTAGCCAGATAGGAACAAACGTAACACTAGCTACCGAGTTATGTTTAAATCTGCCTTCTTCTGCTCGTAGTAAGGTTCCCCAAAAGCTCCAAAGGTCGCAGTTTATCTTTGAATAACAGTGTTACTATGGAATCTATATAATGCATAAAGATAAATGGCTTTGAAATGGGTATCTTCAACGCTTGTTACATGTTCCGACAGCAGGCGTGTGAAACTGACCAATCACAGCACGCCGGTCTGAAGGGTGGCCAATCATAAACGACTGGTTAATCGCCAGACAAGACAACTTGCAAAGCCGTCAAGTCTGCTCAGTCATTGCGCAAACGCAAACATGCGCTTTGTGATACTCCTTAACACAACTAATCGCAATTTATGCCAAGTTAGGAATAACAACAATATGATTATACAATATATAAACCCATATGAATTCACCCAGACTAAAACAAAGAGAGACAGAGAGACAGAGAGACAGAGAGAGAGAGAGAGAGAGAGAGAAAGAATGATCTTACATGTTCACCTACAGGAATAGTTGGTGAACCTCTGTGTATACTGATAGGGGACCCGTGAAACATACGCATGGCGCTGATAATCACACAGCTTTTTTATGCCTGCATGAATATTATCGCATGGCATTATAAACTAAACATTGCATGATATTATGCAATAAACCATATTTTCCATTTTACTCTTTGTAAAGATAATTCAGTGGTTCCACTATAGTTCCTAATAATTGTGTCCTATTAAGAATAGAATATAAAGCGAAATACTTTAAATAATATCGTTATGCTTTGGTTTGAATATCATCGTTCATTAAATTTACAAAATAATAATTGAGAAAATAGTTAATTTATCACTACAACAGTTATTTAAAAAAATCTTTTTTATCCGTATTCCAATGTCCATTCGGTGTTTTAAATAAAGTTTTTTGCTTAGCTGCGCCTGAGAATTGTGGGATTGCAATGGCTGCCCCATTGACTATAAACATAACGTTGTCTTAACGAAAGTCGCAGCTGGATTATTAACAACCCCTGATATCTCCCTACACATTATCACAAAATCTCTTGAATTTGGTTCCGAGCGTGTTTGGATTAAGAGGGAGACTCATTTGCTTAACGGCGGTGTGATTTGGGGCAAGTTAGGGAAGTCGCCGCCGTCTAGCTAATAGCTCGCTGCCCCGACAACGTACGTAAGTTATCTGCTCTTTTTATGTACTTCAGTTTGCACCCTTTCTGTTGACTATATCTTTGATAATGTATATTAAAGTCAGTTGATGGTGGGATGCATATTAGGGCCTGATATAACAATAACAGGAGGGGCAATTAGTAACAATGTATGCCGTGTGATCTGTGGTTATTTTTTTTTATTTTTATTTTTTTTTGGCGTGTTTCCGAGGAACTCTTAAAGATTTTTTTAATAATGTAAGTTTTCTCGGAAAACTTTTCAAATAACCTCTTCAATTCTTGTAAATTTAGCCAGTTTAACAGGACCAATGTATAGGTACATAGTTCAGTTATAGTGTACATACGAATGCGTAATCAAAGAACTTAATTAACTAATTTCTTCGGACAGGGAACTATTATAATCCATCAATTGTTTTGTTAGAATATAATAACAATTATATCTTATTTTTGTATCTCTTCTCCACTAATCAGTTGCTCTTTTGTAAAATGGTTTACCAGAAGACACATATTCAAATGTGATTCAGAAACTGAATGTGTAATTAGTCCTAATATTGAATTTGTTGTAATGTAGCATCTTCACAGGTATAGATATTTTACATGTATCACTCCTGTCACAGATGATGGACGATGATGTGTCTATGCATAGACTTGAAGGAGCGGACCCAACTGCTCAAATTGGTGGACTGATTGTAAAAAAGAAGAGTGCTGCTGCAGAGCCTCATGTGTTTCGTGCACCCACCCCACGTACCTCCTTACTGGGTTTGGATTTGCTGGCTGCCCAGAAAAGGAGAGAACGTGACGAGCAGGCTGATAATGAGAGGAATAATAAGAAATCAAAGGTTTCTTCCTACAAGGAATGGGAGGAAGCTAAAAGTGACTCAGGGTCTGATGAAGAAGACAACGATAAGGACAAATGTACTAAGAAAGAGAGGTAATCGTCAGTTGCTCATACAAAATGATGTTTATCTTATTGTTTGGATTTACATTATATTTACATACAGACATTGATCTAACTGTAAAGTCTTTCTTTGATTATAAATAATCATTTAAGCTTATTAAGTTAAAAATATAATAAAATCAAATAAAGGACCTTAAGAAAAATTCAGATATTTTTAATTTATAGCTTTATTTATAACTGAATGACCTTTAAAAACATACACTGCATGACAGAGCCAATTTTTGTATGTTCTAACCATATGTCTGCACAGCTACATGTATCCTAACGATTGTGTAATGTCTATTACTCATGGTTGCAGGAAGTATCGTGTGACTGGCTCGGAAACTCCCTCAAACCCTGGAGGGGTCAGTGAAGAGTTCCGACGCAGACACCAACAGAGGGAGAAAGACCGACGTGAGCATGGCGTCTTTGCCTCCTCCAAAGAGGAGAGAAACCGGGAGAGGGACGGAGGAAAGAACAGAGACAGGGAAAGGGATCAAAGAGGTACTTTCTACTTTAGCAAGTATAGGTTTGAATTATTTTTATAATATAATAGTAATAATTTTATCTGAGACAAAGTATGATTGCTGTCTAAAAGCAATTAAGACATTTATATAACTTTCTGTTATCTGATAGACGACAGAGGGAACAGTCACAGTCGTTCTGAGCGCGGTGACAGAAGTGAACGCTCTGTGAGGGACGGCTGGTCCGGACGCCTCAGTCGGGGGATTCGGAGAGATGAACCCTTGACACCACAGCATCATCCTAAAGGTCAATTTGTTCAATTGATTTCCTTCCTTACATTTAGAATCCCCTGTGTTCTTCTTTTGAACTTACATGTTGTTGTTTTGTTTTTTTTATAGGTTCGTTCACGCCCTCCCGCTCCAACTGGGAAGAGGATGACAGCGGTTATGGCAGTTTACGACGCTCCCAGTGGGAGTCTCCCTCTCCTGCTCCGTCTAGCAGAGAGTCGGATCGCTCTGAGCGTAGCCAACGTTCCGGCCAAGAGAGCGAGAGGAGGGACAGGTATATATTTTCTCTTTTTAAATTCCATTTTGAATATCTTAGAATCTTTAAATGGACTGCAAAAAACAAAATATCCAATCTCTCCTTCTATGTCTTCTTGGTTCAAATAATATTATTTGATGTCATGAGATCAAACTGGATTATTAGAGGTGCTTTATGTAGTTCAAACACATCCATCTGCCATGTTTGTAGGTCAGTCAGAGGCCGTTACCCTCACGACACCCCCCTGCCTACCCCGTCATACAAGTACAATGAGTGGGCCAACGACAGAAAGCATTTGGGATCTACACCTCGATTATCACAAGGAAAAGGTATAACCACAAAAACCAGCCAACAGCTGTGACAATGTGAGGCATGAACATTTGACACATCTGGGTTTTACATCCTTCTTAGTGCTGCTATAGTTCTTTGAATATATGGCTCCTTGTTTGTGTAAAAATGCAGGCATAATTCTGTTTTTGATTAGAGTGTGTGTACAAAATGTCATCTTCTTCAGCAAGGAAAGGTGATGGTGAGGGAGGAATCCTGTTTGATAATGAAGATGAGAAGGAGCAGTGGGAGGAGGACCAGAAAGTGAGTGGTATACTTGATTCCATTAATGTGTTGATGGTGAGGTGTTTATTTTGACATTCCTAACTGTGTCGTAACGGTTTGCAGCAAGCTGACAGAGATTGGTACATGATGGACGAAGGCTATGATGAGTTCCACAACCCCTTCACTATGACCTCTGAAGAATATGTAAAGAAGAGGGAGCAAATCCTTCAGAAACAGACTCAGAAAAGAATCTCTGCCCAGAAACGACAGATAAATGAGGTAACTATTGAGCCAGAGCAGATTATCAGCCACCTGTGAGTAGTTAAAATGTGCGTTTGTCATGACTGCACATACGTCAGTGTCGGTTTTCTGTCTCTTTAGAACTGTCTGTGTGTTTCTGCCTCCAGGATAATGAGCGGTGGGAGACCAACCGCATGCTGACTAGCGGTGTGGTACAGAGGTTGGAGGTGGATGAAGACTTTGAGGAGGATAATGCTGCTAAAGTTCACCTGCTGGTTCACAACCTGGTCCCTCCCTTCCTGGATGGGAGAATAGTCTTCACCAAGCAGGTAAGCAATCCAGAAAGAGAAAACGCAGTTTGTTCTTCCTTCTGCCTTTGGGATTTAGACTGAATGTATATTTGTTGTCTTTTGCAGCCCGAACCTGTTATCCCTGTGAAAGATCCCACTTCTGACATGGCAATTATCTCCCGCAAAGGCAGCCAGCTTGTCCGCAAACACCGTGAGCAGAAAGAACGCAAAAAGGTTGGTACTCAAGGAGGCACTGGCTAAAATGTCAGGATTTTCTGCCTGTCTAGTCATTTCACTAAATAAAAAGAAATTTTCAGATTGGTATAAAAACACATTTTGAAGGAAATGCAATCTCTTTTTTATCATAATGACAAAATAAGAGTAAAAAGGATTGATGCTGGCTCAACATATTGACGTCAGCTGAATTTATAAGACTTTAATAATGTATTTATCTGTCGGCGTGATCTCCATACTCTGCTGCTGAGAAAGGTTAATGGGGTTTGTTGTGATGAACCATCCTTGTGTTGACGAAGCCAGGCACAGCTGGTTTCAGATAAGCAGTTAATTCATGCACCTGAAGGATTGATGATTAGAAGTAAATTAGTAGATGTCTAAGAGCTCTTGGAAAATGGGAATTTCACTTTTTTTTCTAAGAAGAAGATAATTCATGAAAGCAAATTAATTTAGAATGGAATCATCACAGCTGGGTGTTTCATTGACTTTGCTTTTGTACTCTGCCCAGGAATTGATTAATTTATATGTAATAATCATGTTTTCAGGCCCAGCATAAACACTGGGAACTGGCTGGCACAAAGCTGGGGGACATTATGGGCATACAGAAAAAGGAGGAAGAAGACACCTGTGGAGGCAAGCCTGTCGGAGAGGATGGCAAAGTAGACTACAGGTATGCAATGTGCAGAGTAAGCACAGAATCCTGGCATGTGAGTTATGGCAGCAGGTTTTATTTTTTATTTTTTTTGCAATATAGGGCTGAACAGAAATTTGCAGAACACATGAAAGAAAAGACCGAGGCCCGCAGTGAGTTTGCCAAGAAGAAAAGTCTTCTGGAACAGAGACAGTACTTACCTATATTTGCTGTCAGACAACAGCTTCTTAACATCATCAGGTATTTATATTCTACCTTCTCTGTTGTCATTCAATCCAAACATCTTTATTATTATTTTTGTAAATCAACAATATCCTTCCTTTCTTGCCATTTACAGGGACAACAACATAGTGATTGTTGTTGGAGAGACTGGCAGCGGGAAGACCACCCAGCTAACACAGTATCTGCACGAGGATGGCTACACCAGCTATGGCATGGTGGGCTGTACCCAGCCCCGAAGAGTGGCAGCCATGAGCGTGGCCAAGAGAGTCAGTGAGGAGATCGGCACCAACCTTGGAGATGAAGTGAGATTATTGAACTTCTGGAAAACTGTAGAGGGTCAAAGAATAGCAAGGCCCTACAATATAAAACTCTGAAGCATTTATTTTGTGTTTTATTGATTTTTAGAGACAGAAAATAAAAAACCCAATACAACTAGTTTACGCTTGGAAGTCAGGGCACGATCCCTTAAAGTAAAACGTATCACCATAATCTCTGTTCAACACCTCCCTCTCGTGGATGAAATGAAATATTACATTTATAATAGCCTGAAATGAGGACAATTTTTGAGAACTAAAATTGCTTGAGAGGAGCAAAAAAAGAAAAGCAAACACCATTAAAGAGATTCACAATTAGAATGAATTTGAATTAGTCCTAAAATGCGTTGTTTGCAAATGTGGTGATTTGATATTTTCATTAATTTCATGCATCTGTTTTTAACTGTGGTATTCTGACTTTGTTGTGCTCAGGTTGGTTATGCTATCCGTTTTGAGGACTGCACATCTGAGAAAACCTTAATAAAGTATATGACAGATGGAATCCTGCTGAGGGAATCACTGAGGGAGTCCGACCTGGACCACTACAGCGCTGTTATCATGGATGAGGCTCACGAACGCTCCCTCAATACTGATGTTCTGTTTGGCCTGCTGCGTGAGGTACAAACATAGTTCACACAGCTCTGTGTGTATAAATGACACATTATCATGTAAACTTGATTCCTGACACCGTCTGTCCACTGTCTTACCCTCCTAAGGTTGTATCGCGTCGTACGGATTTGAAACTCATTGTTACCTCGGCAACCATGGACTCAGACAAGTTTGCAGCATTTTTTGGCAATGTACCTATATTCCATATTCCAGGGAGAACCTTTCCTGTAGATGTCTTGTTTAGCAAGGTAGGTCTTAGTTCTGTTCATCTACAAAATCATTTTGGCTGCAAATACTTAAGGCTACGTTTCATTTCCTGCAGCTCCTGTGAATTATAAATGTTTTAGTAAGACTCTAATATACATTTTCTCAAAGCATAATAAAATTATCTTTAATTTTTAAATCACTTTTAAACCCAAAAGGCTTATGACAAACCAGTAAGTGCTCTGTATAAATAATTGATAAGAGTTCCCCAAAAGAAATATCAAAATCTCTCCATCGCCCCTTGGCGGTGGCCTAAATGAACCTCTTGTTATATTGTTGGACGTCAGTGTTTGTGGTGGGCTCTATATTTAGCAGTTGCTGTAACATGTAGATTATTTTCAGCAGTTAAGAAAAAACAAACAAACTTTAGTTTATTGTGTTTTGTGCTTCAGACTCCCCAGGAAGACTATGTGGAGGCAGCAGTAAAACAGGCCCTGCAGATCCACCTCAGTGGGTTGATAGGAGACATCCTCATCTTCATGCCTGGTCAGGAGGACATTGAGGTAAAAGAGGTTTTATCACTCTGGTTAATTCCTATTTATTTTGTAGTAAAAGATTGTGAATCATCAAGTAAAGATGCGACAGTCTTCAGATAATTCAGTGGATTCTACTGAAGACGTAAATGAACGTAACGTAAAGACCTAAATGACATAAAAACCATCATTTTTAAAAAAAGCATTTTATTGCTTTCAAGCTTGAGCTTAAAGTACACACCCACCCCTTCTAAAAATCCTTCTCTTTGTGTTTCCAGTTGAATTAAAGTTAATCTTGTCCTCGCAGGTGACGTCTGATCAGATCGTGGAACGGTTAGAAGAGCTTGAAAATGCTCCACCGCTAGCCGTGCTGCCAATTTACTCCCAGTTGCCCTCTGACCTTCAGGCCAAGATTTTCCAGAAGGTTTGTATATGAAAAGATTCATAACTTTGCTATTGGCATAAACAGTTTGAGGAAAATTTCAAAAACCCCAGCTTCCTTGTATTTTCCGCTAGGCTCCAGATGGTGTGAGAAAATGCATCGTGGCTACAAACATCGCAGAGACTTCTCTCACTGTGGATGGAATCATGTTTGTTGTGGATTCAGGATACTGCAAACTTAAGGTACACCTCATTTTTTTGAAAGGTATCACATTCACAGGTCTTCCCCAAAATGATGCTGTATTCCTTTTTTTTTTTCACCCCTATAGGTTTTCAATCCACGTATTGGAATGGATGCTCTGCAGGTTTTTCCCATCAGTCAGGCTAATGCCAACCAGCGTTCTGGTAGAGCAGGTCGTACAGGACCAGGCCAGTGTTACAGGTAAGCTGTCCATGTCAAATTTGTCCCAGTGCTAGCTTCTTGCGGTAGTAGTAAAAGCTGTGATGATAATTTACATTTAGGTGCAGTCAGACATTCAAATCGGCCCCATTTTCCCCATACTGGTAACACTTGTCTGTGTGTCTGTCTAAGGCTTTTTTCCAGTCAAGGATAGAATGAAAGCAGTGTGCTGTCAAAGCCTGTATTGCCATAAATGTGTTGACAGTATGTGTGTAATTTTCTGACTGCCAGGGTAGAAAGCCAGATGTTTCACACAGCAGGGTTAAGACTTGAGCAGGGCTACACACAAATGCAGATGGCAGTGTGATCTGCATGGCTAATGAGCGAAGATACAAAAGCTCATGTAGTTTCAGATGAATTCTGCTCTCAGTCTGACCTCTAATCCGCGAAGGATCTTTAGCAGTTGAGGTGTCTGAGTAGCTGTAAATGTGTCCGAATGAATGAGTCTGCTACACAAACAGGCCTTCAAACAACTGTGACCCTGGACTCTTTGTTCAGTGTGCCTCCGCAAAATCATTTTGGCCGCAAAGGTTAAAACCTTCATATTTGAATCATTTTGTTATGATAAGATGATTTTGGGCAGCTGCAGTTGCTGCCAGAGCTGCATATCTACTAAACTCTTGATGGTTTTCCTATTATTGTGACTTTTTATGTGTAGCCAAGCTTCACATAGAGCTTAGTGCAAATTAGATTTCTTGCTTGCATCCCTGCACTTTAATGTCAAATGTCTAAATAATTCCTGTCGTTGCTATAAAATAAATCTAGAGTTTTACTGTTGTCATAAAACCACACATCACTTTTGGACTCACACTGTCTGTATTTGTTCAGGCTGTACACCCAAAGCGCCTACAAAAATGAGATGTTGACAACCACCATTCCAGAAATCCAGAGGACCAACCTGGCCAACGTGGTCCTGCTTCTGAAGTCTCTGGGGGTTCAGGATTTACTCCTGTTTCACTTCATGGATCCACCGCCTGAAGACAACATGCTTAATTCCATGTACCAACTCTGGATATTAGGAGCTCTAGACAACACCGGTAGGTAATAATAAAAGGTTGAAATCATCATAACGTTAATATCATTTCACCAGACAGCAAATGATAATTAGTTTTATTTTTTTACCAAAAATAAAAGTTTAGTCTGTCTTATTATTGTCAACCAAAGTTTCCCAGTAATAGTGCTTGTGTTTTCTTTGTACCGGCTCCAAGAGTCCACTCGTCCCACTAACAGCCAGACAACATAAGCCATCCTTCTTGAGATGAAAATAAAGCTGTGACAAAGAATTCTGGGTATTTTGGGCCTTGTATTTCCCCCTCAGGTTGTTTTGAGCAGCTACCCGGTGATGCTGACACCACAAACACAGGCAGGATGGGCTGTTTAAAGGGTGCTGCAGTTGCAAAAAGCCTTGGAGGAGGTCGTGGTGAAGCTTAGCCAGTGCAGTAATTGCCTAGTAACTGATCCTGTGTTTGATTTGACTGGTCGGGTCTCATTTCTGTCTCATCCTTAGCTAGATTCCAGGGGATTTAAGGATTTGAGGATAAGGGAGGACTTTTGATGATTCCCTGTATGGTGTGTTAACAGCAGATTATCTGTGATTAAGGCTTACCTGCCCCAAACTGGCTGCTCTGCTTCTCTGCTTTTCCTCGTCATAAGCTTCTTAGACTCTGTCATCTAATCATTTAAATCAGAGCTGGCAAAGTTTTTGATCTGACTCTTGTTTTTTTTCCTCAACAACTGTTCCCAACAGTCAGCAGTCAATCCTGTGTCCTCTCTCCTCCACTGTCTGCGTTTCATTCCCTTTGATATGACACATCTGAGCTGAACTTTCTTGTGCACTTTCAGGTGCTTTGACACCAACAGGACGCCTGATGGTGGAGTTTCCCCTTGACCCCGCCCTCTCCAAGATGCTGATTGTGTCCTGTGACATGGGCTGCAGTGCTGATATACTCATCATCGTCTCCATGTTGTCAGTCCCAGCTATCTTCTACAGACCGAAGGTGCGTATAATACATGATAGTGATGATCTGTCACATATATGCTGAGTGACTCCAGCAAATGACCTGCCACTTTCAGTGTTTGTGTTTTCCAGCCTGTCAATTTGAAGTTCAATATTTTAGGGTTGTGACTAACTCCATTTTTCATTTAAAGCTGTTACAAAATTGTTGGGTCTTGTTTAAAACAGTATTCTTCTATTGAATATAATTCTTCTTACTTTTTATTTAGATCCACAGATGTTTCTATAATTTTCTAATGCAAATAATACTTCCACTACTTACAGCAAGTACTTATATTCAAATATAAGTTTTGGGTACTTCTAGCAAAACTGACATACATAAAGCTATGTCAGAGTTTTGATCCTAACCTGTCATAAAACAAAGAACTGTGTTACACAATAATCTTACCTGTGCATGTCTACAGGGCCGCGAGGAGGAAAGTGATCAGGTGAGGGAGAAGTTCTCAGTCCCGGAGAGCGACCACCTCACCTACCTTAATGTCTACATGCAGTGGAAAAACAACAATTACTCCAGCATCTGGTGCAATGACCACTTCATCCATACCAAGGCCATGCGCAAGGTCAGACTCCCACAGCTTCCTTCAGACCCCTCTGGCCCACGGAGTTCATTTAACTCCTGTGAAAAGTATTTTGGTGCTCCTCTTGTGCAGTCGCATCTCCTTTTTTTAATGTGCTGTCCAGATTCCAGATAGTTTGTTTATTTAGCTGTAGCATCAATGACTTGGCTTTTTTTTTTT